>CAJNIZ010046304.1:128829-141088 GCA_905231905.1 Symbiodinium pilosum | reverse complement strand
GGGTGCGCTCTATTGTATGAAAGCTCGTGAATCACTTCATGTAATGCGAGTGAAAGGAGGTGGCCAATGGAAACTTTACAGCGCTGATGATAACAATCGGTGCCAAGAACGACACCAAGGCCGATTGTGGATTGCTCTTGGCAATTCTTGGCTTTCAGCTGAGGCGATCCAATTCTGGTATCTAGTCTAGGTTGCCCTTCTGCATGATTCCGGACCCCTTTGCTCCGTTTTCTTTGTTGTTTTGTAGATCTCTCACATGCTGATTTATCGCTGCCAATTGAAGGCATCCATGTGTATACCCCTTCGGGCAGAAATTCTGGCACAGTCACAGAGTCCTGTACATGAAGTAAAGGGATCCTCCGAGTTTAATCAGCTCTGCTGAAACAAGAGCCTGTTGAATAAGCTTGGATATGAATGTCAGCATGAAACAGGTTGGATCGCAGCTGATTCGGCGCGGTTGCAGCAGCCTGGCACAAAGAAGACACCTGCTACTGCTTTCATTAGAACTTCGCACATCCATGTTTAACGACCCTTTTGTTCCGGCACATGTTTGTGGGAAGGGTAAACATCAATGCAAATGTGGGGGGCCGCTGGCGGCAAATGGAAATGGTATGAACACAGAGGACTGCTTACCAAGGTTTACGCCCTAAGGCTCTATGCAAGTCCTTCTCCCAGTGTAGATTACGAATTCCAACCAGTATGAATGAAAGAGCTTTGATGTCTCGACTTGACAATAAACCGCAAGACTGCCTCAATGAATGATTGGGAGGCTACCTTCAAGTGAACGTTCCAGAAACATGTGCCATGAAAGTGAAAAACGCTTCCCGGCAAAGGGATGGTTTCTGAAAGATAGAGAGGTTAGAGCACTTCAGGAATGTGTTGACAGTTTTCAACCCTTGATGCCTTATCCTGTCTCGGCCTGTCGTAGGGTTGTGCTGGAATCCGTCATGGATATGTAAAGGAGGTCAATGGGTGGAAGCTCCGCTTTTCAAGCTTTCAAGCTTCGGTGCAAGCGCGTGGGCCTGTAGGATGCCGCAGGTGTCAATGCCCAGAACGATGTGGGAGACACTGCCATGATGATGGCGTGCCGCGAGGATCAGGCGCTGGAGTCAAGATGTGGCGGGGTTCTCCAAACCCCCCCCCATACTATCCCCGTAGGTTCCCCTTGCATTCACTTTCATTCACCCTCAGTAAACTAGATTGAAGGGGAACCGGCGCTAAGGGGTACGTCATATTTAGATAACCCATAACATGTAGGTCTCCACACAGGATCTTGGTCCACAATCATGCAGAAGCCTGAGTTTGCTTTGAGCCTCATCTTGAAGGCTACCCTACTGCAGAATCAATGCAGACACGGAGCCCCACGTCTGCGTCCGCTTGTAGAGCAACGCATGTCTTGTGTATGTGCCTGCAGAAGTTGCACCGTCCCCCCTAGTTGAGACCTTAGACCTTGCATCACCATGTGAGAACAGGATCATCATTCATGTGATCACCCTGATTTGGGATGGTTATTGTCAGCTGCCCTGCCTTTTGCCCTGCGCAGCTGCACTTCGCACGCTGGCTCCTTGACGACCCTCATTTGGACGCCGCGCGGAGTCAATCTTTTTTTTAGGTCTTCGAGCAGAACTCCTTTAAGATCATGCCCTTCTTGGCAGCTCTTGAGACGATGCAGCTTGCGGTTTGATCCCTTCCTGATCTGGACATGTGTTGGCGAGGGAAAAGTGTAATGGGTTTGAGTGGTGAGCCTGAATTCCGTTGCCACAGCAGATAGCCTGCGGCAGCTTAAGGTCCTGGAGCAGCACTTGAAGTATTTCGGGTAAAAAGCCGTGCATATATGATCAGAGTTCTACCAGTACTGCTCTAGGCCAGGCCCCTGCTCCTCACGACTGAAAGATGGGTACTGCTGCTAAGCCGGCTTCTTCTTCTGAGAAGCAGCATGGGGAAATTCTATTGATGCGAACAGGAAGTCTGCAATGATGGCTTTCAGGTTATGATATATGGCAAGCTGCAGTTATTGTTGATTCCGAGGTTACTTGAGCTGACAATGAACGCTCATCAATCTGATAGTGCAACTCTGTGCCCCTGCAATCATGAAGCCACACTGCCAAACACCTAGAGTTCGGGGCCGTAGTCTATGCCCAGGTCTTGCTACGGAACCATGCGGGCGAGGATGCCGCTCGCGTGTTTCAGCTTTAGGTGCCTGTGATGGGTGAAGGCTTGGGAAGCGGAGTTGCTACCAAGGGTCCTGGGTTCATCAGACTCGGATCAGAGAGCTGAGCTGACATACAGTGTGGGCATTCACGACTGGGAGTATTCAGTGCTGGTAGGCCATAAGCGGTGAGATCCGTTGATTGGTCTCGTGTTCCTTCTTTATAGGGGGCATGTAGAAAGAGTTCTGTGGCCTAACTAGCAGGAGCAGGTTAACAGCTTCTTCAACTCTGATTCGGATGTTCCAAGCACAGTCCAACTAAGCAGACAAGTGTCACGGCGCGTCAACCGCCAACCGCCACCACTGGCTCCTCGTTTGAAGAACCCTCACCCTAAGGCTATTGACATCTGCGAAAGCCACGGCTTGAGTGGCATGAGGATGCAGCTGGTTGCTTGGTTAGGAATGGTTTTAAAACTTTGCTACGGTCTGGTTTAACAGTGACATTGAACTCTCCAACGATTATTTGTTGTTCAGGCCCAGTCTTACTTTACCACGGTTTGAGTGTGAACAGTTGCAATCACCTGCCCAAGAAAACTTGACTTGTATTCTCTGTGGGACTGGCGGCGGGAAGTATAATGATGTGACAAGCAAAGTCATGATCACCACTGGCTTTCAACCCAACCGACCAGCCCAGGAGTCCAAAGCACGACAGCAAGCTGAGCTGCAAGCGGCAACTCACCTGCCTTTCCCTTCGGGCTGTGTTGCTATTCCTGGGTAATGCCTATGTTGGAAAGATGCTCTTGCACAATATGGGGCTGAGAAGGTCATGGTTCAAAGTGCGCGTACATGAGCCTGAGCATCCCCTCTCTCTCGAGGATTTAGTAGCCCATCGCTGGTCACTGGTTAGCACTATTTAAACTCAATCCTGAATCTTGCGATTGAGATCGCAAGCGCTGATTCCTGTGGTTGCACCACCTCTTTCCCCTTCCGCCTGGACTATACGGCTTATAGTACTGTAGATCACTGCGTTGCGACTTCAGGCGGCAGCGCAGCAAGGGACATCCGCGCCTTCTGTGGAAACACAATGTGTTACGTACATGCATAGGGGCTCTTGGGGACCTGTGATATAGGACAGCTTAGAACCCTGAGCTTGGTCCTGATGTTCGTTGAACTAGCATGACTCAGGAGAAAGAGAAAACGACGGCGAAGATGATGGATTCATTGATGGTGAAGTAGCCGGCTTGGGATTTGGACCGGGATGAAGGCTGCCTCTGGTCCAGAAATCCTGGACTGGCTAAGCAGGAAGGCTGCAACTATGGGCTTAAGCTTGGTTATGGATATGGCTTATGATGCCACCTGTCGTATGATAGTGTCGGCCGTACCCGAGTCTCAATCTTGCTCCCAACACGGGAGCGATGCTTTGCCTTGTTTAGCAAGCGATACGTACCCAGCATACGACGAAGGCAAGTCATGGGTGAACTGCACTGCATAGGCTTGACCCTCACCCGCGCCGTCATTTCCAGAGGCCCAAGTGGAGGCGTTCACAAGCAGCGCCTTGCTTGAAGAGCTGCCGTTGAAAAGGTCGTGCACGGGGCATGCCAAAGTGTGCAGCTTCAAAGTAAGGATTAAGCATGGCGCGCTGTAGCCCTAACAGATAGAGGACTTACATAGTCCAAGCACAGGGAAAGCGGTACTGCACAAAGGAGTCAATCGCAGGGCATGGCTTGAAAGGCAGTGCTCCTGATGAAATGGGCCAACATGGGCCAATGCTGTGACAGGGAAGATGCGAACAACTGATAGGCACGCATGACCACAGAAACTCCACTTGGAAGTCTCCAGCTTGCATACAAGCTGAGTTTAGGAAGCACTGGGACATGTATGACAGCAGGGGAGAAATCGTGGCAGCTGTGTACAGCCCGCAACACAGCCCCATGTTTGCGGGAGCTCTGGCCCGTTTATCTGGGACCGTCACATAGATCCTACGGGGAGCCTTGATGAGAGTATTCTCTTTGGGCTGGGTGTTAACTTCACATAAAATGACACAGAATTCGAAGGAAGCTCCGGACGGCTGTTGGCGACATCCTCACTCAGCTGCAGCAAGCAGAGGCCAAGTGAGCGAGCTCGAGAGAGCTTAGGAGTTTTTGTTCTTGAGAGGGTCTCCTTTGGGCTGGAGTCGCAGATTAGCGCAAACCTTCGATAGTGTGGAGACGTCTCTGCTCCAAATGAGGGTCTTCCATCTTCAGTGGACTCGTATACGAGTGTGGGATTTGACTGCACACCGACCTGTGTGTTCGGGCTGTGGAGGAAATGACTTCTCCAATCTCTCACGTATCATCGCTCTTGAAGACGCCGGACACATTAACTTGAAGCCACCGCTCCAAAACCAAACCTTCCGTTGATCACATCCGAGGAAAATCATGTCGGTCTGCCCAAATTGCCGGGAACACAAATGAAAACTCTTAAACATCTGGGCATAAGTTGAGGCGGAATCAAGCCAGAAGCGTTTGACCTTTCCGTTCGACATGGGAATCAGCTGCAACTGAATATCACCCAACATCCGTTCGCTGAGCTTTGGCTCGAGAAGATTGATTCTCCACAGCAATGTTACAGCCGCGAAAGAGGTCCTGGTTTAAGCCATCACTCTGTCACACACCAGCACATAGACACTACTCACGCTTCAGCCCACCCAACTCGGCTTCAACCCCAAATCCATCAGCCTAAGTGCCGCACTTCCGAAATCAGATCTACTTAAGCGCTTGAATCTTCTTGGAACAAAGGCGTTCAACTTGATCGAGCCTAGCGACACCAACAGCTTAGCTGTTGTGGGCTCAGGGGTCTGGGCTTTGCAAATCATATTTCCTTCTATTGGATTTCAATGCTAGCTTCTGAAGGGGTCCTCATGTTCGTGTTCTGGAGAGTTCTTGGCTCAGCCCTGCGGTTACTGGAAGAACGTACCAAGGACTGCAATACAGACGAAGTTGGGTCGATTTGCTAGCAAATCCAATCCTCCTCAGTCTGGCTTGGACTTTTCTTTATGTGGTCTACATTGCAAGCCGAGCTGGTGTCTTTTCTATTTGTGGTTGTGTAGGCGGGACTAGCCTTAATGTGTTTGGTTACCGACGAGCAGGTTTGGGCCAGGGTTCTGATTTTGAGGTGGGTGCAGGGTCTACTAGCTGTAGTGTGGGTTTTGGCAAGCTCACGAAACAGTGGAAGCCCCACTTCCTGTCCTAGTCTTAGACGTTTAAAGCATCACGCATGCATCCGTTCTGGGGGAAAGAGAAGGGCAGTCAGGCTTTAGCACAAAGATCAAGCGATGAAGCTCTCTGCTTCCACCAATGTTTCTACACTTTAGCCGGTGCAAGAGCTAGTTCTCATGTTGGACCACACAAGTAGATCTGCTTCTCAACTCTGGCCCTTGCACGTATCGCACGGCTGAACTTACCAAAACTTCAGATGGCCAATGCGCAGGTGTCGCAGTGAAGCCCAGCCCCTTCTAAATCACAGAGCCTCGCGCAGAGGTGACTTTACAGACAGGCAAGAGTCGCCTTGCCAGCCTCCTTGAGGATTTTGGGCAGCTGCCACCGTGCGCCCGCTTTTGCAGTAGGAAGCTGCAGACTTGAGGCTTTCGAAGGTATGGAATGTTCAGGGTCAGCTGGATGGTCTTTGGGACGGGCTTTCTTTTCTGTGCACTGTAGGTCCAGGTTTCAGGGTTGGAATGCTGCAATTGTTTCCTCTCCTTTGGTTAGTGCTGAGCCCCCTACCTTGCAATCTTATAACACGGGCTGAGGGGGTATGTTTGTAGTAACTAGCAGTAATTCCCCAAATCAGAGATCTCTGAGATTTGTGCAACTCCGCTCATGGAAAACCAGGAGTTAGCCCTCAGTTTTTTCTGGGTTTCATAGGCAGTGCGTGTAAACCGGACTCCGTAGCATGTGCTCCTTCATGAGCTGTGAAGGGCCGCTTGCGCTGTTAGTGTCTCAAGTTTTGTGAGAACTACTGCCCGCAAGACTAGTCGAGCTTAATACATCAGAGCTAGCAGGGCTGCAGGGTGCCAGGTCGATAGAGTGCCAGGCTGAGAGGTGCAAAAGGCAAGGCGTTGTGTATGGGCTTCTGGGGCACAACTAGGAAGCATGAGACTCTACACCGAATTTGCTGGGGTTGTCCATGGGCGAGTTCTTCCATTCCCCGATAGATAATATATCTTTTGGCGGCATAGACCACACTTGGCACTCAAGTTCTGAACAACCGGGCCCTAAAGGTGCAAACCCCCAAGCTCCATCAAAAACCGAAATGGCTAGGCGTAATTCAAGAGCATTCAGGGGTTTAAAGCCGAGTCTCTGATGGGCAGCCAGAATGAAACGCATCGACATCTGAAAAGTGTTCCTGCCGCCTCTGGACTCAAGCGCTCCAGCCCGCTGCTGATGTTGGTCGGGATCGGCAGAAGAGCCCGTCCCCGTAGCCGTAGTGCCATAATAATGAAGACTTGATGCCCTGAATTTCCCTAAATGTCACAAGCTCCAGAGCCACAGGCCAAGTTCCATCTACAGCAGCTTGCCAGTCCATGCCAGTCTTGCACATTTTGCAACATGACAACTGTCACTAGCGCTGTCTACTTATGATTGCCAAATGCCAATCACCTTGGATTGGTATGTCTAGCTTCAACTCTGCAAGCTGGTGCACAACATTTCAGACACAAAGACTACTCAGCCCGACAGAAAGCAGAGCCAACCTCAAGCAATCCTGCGAAGCCTCAGCAACCAACATATCATAAAGCCGATGTTCAGGCCCCAGACACGGATTGTAGCATATCAAGCCTAGTCCAAGTTTAATTTTAGACGCTCTTTGGCATGCGCCTGCCGTTGCAGAGGCTGGCTGAGTGATCCAGCGGCTCAGACTTTTCATGGCTCCTCCACAGAAATCAGCACTTCCAAGCACTACCCATACAGTTTTTTCTGCCAATTGCAACAACAACATCAGTGTGTTGGCCATACAGCAAGTGTACAGTGATCAGTGATTCTTTGCAAATGTGGGGCTCGATTGCCAGCATCTAATGGCATGTGTCTGCCTAAAGGCCTTGTCGTACATTTCATGGCAGAGTCGGCGCCTGTGGAAGTCAGTATTTTTGACGTCTATGGGACAGCCGCGTCGTTTCTTCGAGGGAAATTTTCCCTTTCTGTGAAAGGGCTCATCCTATAGTAAAATGGTATGTGTACCCTGAGTCCTGCCTTGTTTCGGGGTCCACGCTAGCGCAGTGGCTGCAGCGTGCATCTGCAAGATCACATACCATACCCGCGCAAAGCCGGAGACAAAACTCACACGGGTCACCTGCCAAATCAGACATCTCCAGCCTTTTAAGCTACTTGGCTGAAATATGGTGCAAAAATGCGCTGCTCTGAATGGACACCGGAGGAGCCGATGTTCTTCCTCACATCATTGCTCTCTTCGCAAAATGTGTCTAGCCAGGTCAGTCTCACGGTGCAACTTGTTGGTGGGGCTGGACAAACAGCTGCTCGGATTCCACAAGTAAGGAATCCCACCTTGAACCTTCAACCACTTCAATTTTGAAAGTCCGTAATGGATTCAGACATCAAGGTTTCTTTTGACGATGACTCTAGACTGCCCCCTTCAGCTGCAGCTTTTGGTTGGAATGTTCCCCTTCATGGCCACACGTTGGCAGGTCATGACTGCAGAGCACGAGCAAAGTCCAACTTCCCCTTCCGTTCCTGGCTTGGCTGCTTTCATTCATGTTATATGCATGAGGGTCAGGTACAGTTCTCCTAGTAACTTTTAGTATGGACCTCTAGGAGGTTTTGTGCGACCTTCATACATGGGCTTGGACCTTGGGACCTGCCAACTCTGGGGTCCGTGCACGTACTGAGGCTGGTGCCTGCGCTCAAAGCAAACATGTTGACGAAAGTATGAGCTGTCAACCCGGAACACGCTGGCTTTCGAGTCTGTCCTGGGTGCTGCCGAGACACACATACAATCGTCCGGCAAGGCCAAAGCACGGACCGGTCCCGCAAAGGGTTCGGCAGTACGCATACCCACGGACCTCTCATTCCTTCCCTCGTAGAACCCTAGGACCCGTGTAAGGTACATATGACATCATTATGGCATGCCCTGAAAGCTAATGATCCGAGGCTTCCACAAAGAAAACGCTAGTGGCTTCGGATGTGGAAATGGAGATCGGGCCTTCGGGCAACCCAGCGATTAATCTTGAAAACCCCAATCTCGCAAATCCCAGTATTGTATGCCTTTCGAAAGGAACCACCCCGCGAGTATTCTGAGATTCTAATCACGTCGGGCTGATTGGCGTCCTTATCTGCATGCAAGGAGGGATTGGAAAAGACACCAGCAGGGGGCCAAGATGATTGTGCCACTTGTCACTTCCGAGAGTTTCTTATCCTTGCAGATGTCGTCGGAGGGTGTTTTGCGTTTCAAGGCCGTATTATCCCCTTCTAGTATCATGCGGCTCGCCAGGCACATTCTCAGGTTAAGGGTGTCACATTACCGTATCATGCAACAGCTTTATTTGAAGACCAGGGATCTTGGCATCTTGCTGACCCTCAGGATGCAGGGATCAGGATTCGTTGCGGTTGTCCTTCAGAGAGTTCCATTCACTCTGAGTTCTATGAGTCTTTCGTACAGGTCTTGAGGGCGACGTTTTGTGCAACGCAGGAAGACCAAGGTTGCGGCCTGTTGTAAGACCACAAGCAAGCCCTACTTGCCGCCTGGTGTCACTGTCCTCTCTCTTGCAATGAGGTCTGTGGCAATAAGCGTGTAGGGGTGTGCCAGCTTGGGTTAGCTTGCTTGAGCAGTTGCTATGAGGCCCCTACCATGCTACCGGCATGTGCTACCATTCTTTCCGGGAGAAACATTGGATGCCCAGACAAAGACGCAATGAAGAACTCTGAGCATGATGGGGCCTTCAAATTGGCGACCGCCCAGGTAGACGAAAGCATAATCGCCCGGAGTGGAAGAAGTATTCCAACTGGGTAGAAAGCTTCTGACGTGGCTGTGTTCCAGAAGTCATTCGATAGGGCCCTCGTCTACTAGGCTTGCTGGATGAGATATTCCTTGCTTTGTGCTGTAAGGTAAGTTGCTAGCACCAGTGTACGGCGACCTGCAGGGGATAAGAGCTGCTTGAGCTTTCCAAACATTGGAGCCAGCATTCGTTCACTGGGTCGTCGTCTTTCAGAATCGGTGGCCAAAGCCTAGAGCAGGCGCAAAGGGCCCCGGACCTGCGTGTATCGCACAGCGGCAAACATTGGGCAACAAGAAATCAAAATCACAACTGCAAAGCTCTCCAGAAAGGTGGAGAAGGGCCAGATTCGCTTAGAGGGCCACTTTTGTGGTGCTGGGGCCTTAAGGGAAAGGATGCGTTGAAATCTTTTACGACGTGTAGATTTTGTAGTTTGAGGGTTCTGCAGTTTCATACGCGGACCAGGGGTCCAGGTTCCTAGATTGCATGGTGACGCATTGTGACGCAAGGCGCTTCTTTTCTGAGACCTGCCCTTGGTTTGTAGACTCTTCTCAGGTAGAAGATGCGTGGTTGGTGTCACTGCACAGTGGAGATGGTCCTTATTCTGGACGACACAGGGCTCTTTTGTTGAAGCGATGTGCAACTGAGATCAACTGAGTCTATTGTTTGTGTGGAGACTCTCGGCTTTGGTAATTATTCAGAGCTGAGGACCAAAGAACCTCCCAGGTTCCATGTATCCATTGCTATGGTGCAGCCCCATAGCGACCGCAGGTTTACACGGGGATCGTGCATTGGTGCAATGGTACACTCAGAATGGTACAAGACAAGTTTGCTTCTAGAAGTGCGTTCATGCAACGCATCTGAATCAGAGGTACGCAGCCATCCGTAAATGGTAGGGATGCCATTGATCGGTCAGTTGCCGCAAACGCATGAACCCCGGAGACGCAAGAGCACGACAGCCTTGCACGAACACCCCTGAAGCTTTGGGATGGATTCCAGTAGCTGACTTGAAACCCCAGCAAGACCTCCAAGCCATCCAGACCTAGCTTCGGGCAGCACTCTTACTTGCACGTGGTGCTTTGCGATCCTCCTTGGTGTTGAACACCATTTTGCTGATAGGCCTGTACAACGTGTTTTTCATTTTTCCCACAAGCAAAAGGCGGTAGGAACCCCAGTGGCCTAGCGGTCGTGCAGGTGGCAACAACTGCCAGCCACCGTCGGGAGCCTAAGCGCTTTTTTATTGGAAGCAGGGTTGGGTTCCTTGGAGCTTGTGAGATAAGCACTTAGCAAATATCAAAGCCACCTGTGAAGGGCACGTCAGGCGAGTTTGAAAGAGACTAGGCAGCTTGGGCGAAGGAACTAATGCTTCAAAGAATTTCTCTCAAAGTGTCAGTGATCTGGGCCTGTCATGTCGTCAAGCCACCTACAGTAGCTTGTAAAATTAAAGAAGAAGTAAGTTGTGCGCAAACGAAAGTACAAAACAAGAACGAGCGGGTCTCTGTGCATCGAGGTGGAGGGTGTAGGTGTGAGGATGCAAGGTTTGGAGGCGTGCGAGGTTCTCCGCAGAGAATTCGAGGGCCATTCTTGCTCAGGCATTGTTTCCTTGTCTCTGCTTAGTCGTGGCACTTTGCCCGTCACAGCATGGGAATTCCAGATTGTGGATAACGGTAAACTACCAGAGTTGTGGTTTCCTGCATGCAAGCCTCGGGGGGTGCCATCAGTACTCTACACGGCAATTCAGAAATTTAGCAATTACCGAGGAAACTCTAGAAGACCAGAGGGCTCAATGAAAGCAAGACCTGCGGAGGTCTAGAGATTGCCATTCCCCTCCACGAGGAGGTGCCGCGACTCCCTGTTCCTTTACAACTCCGAGCCTTATACATGCCGTACATGCTACATCACATTCTCACAAAGCCAGTTCGGAATTCTGGTTTGGGCTCTGGCAGCAATCCGCCAGGAGCAACGGCTGCAGAGGGCATAATTTGCAAGAGCGTCCAGTTCAGTACACGTTTCAAACCCTGCTGCATTCAGATTCAGCAGATTACTAATTGAGTGAAGATGGCCCATTTAGCAACGAAGTGGCGTTGCCGCAGCGACATGTGTGGATTTCTTGTCAAGCTGATGTGAGGTTTTGACCCTGGAAACCACTCGGTCTGAAGCTCTTGGTCTGTATACAGCCACCTTCAACCATTTCGTACTCCAACCTTGCAGGATGTCCAAACAGACGGCCAGAGAATCGGGCCATCAGGGGTTGTTGAACAAGTGTGAGCGTTTGAGGTTTTAGGCGTTGCGTGGTACGAGCTAGATGCAACATGTTGCCAGGTTTTCGGTATCCTGGTATCCTTGACCAAGACCAGCCCAGGAATCGCTAAAGCCATCTCGAACCAGAAGAAGAGGTCGTATGATCCCAACTCATTTAGTCAGAGATCTGGATACATTTGGATACCGAAAGACATGACATGACCCATCATGACCCTATCCTGTGTCAGGTGGACATTAACTTGCTTTACCCGTTGTTAGCTGGCCTACAGGCGCCTTGAGCGATTCAGTGCTCCATGTTGCAGGTCGCTTCAAGCTGCCAAGCATAAAACGTGGTCAAGTGTTTCCGGGCTTGCACACTATTATAGCACTCAGAGTCCAGAACAAAGTACTAGCGGCTGCGCTTCTATCAGCGCCAATTAATTACGTCCAAGTCGCCAACTGAAGGGTTCATTTGGTGGCGGCTCTTTTGGTGGATGGGCAAGAGAGAGGATCGAATCGCTTAAGGCTGCTGAATGTGTCTGAAACATACCAGACTGTGTGCAGGAGGTGCATGCTCAAGTGCAGGACTCATGGTCTTCACCTGGTTCAGCTAAGTTTGCTGGTTTCTGACGGCAGGTGTTTCTCATGCAAAGGGGCCTGCATCATCTGGTGGTGCCGGTGCCGGTGCCGGTGCCGGTGCTGGTGCTGGTGCTGCTGGTGCTGGTGCTGGTGGTGCTGGTGGTGCTGGTGGTGCTGCTGGTGCTGCTGGTGGTGCTGGTGGTGCTGGTGGTGCTGGTGGTGCTGGTGGTGCTGGTGGTGCTGGTGGTGCTGGTGGTGGTGTTGGTGGTCTGGGCGGAGGCGGCGTTGGTGGTGGCGGTGGCAGTGGT
>CAJNIZ010046304.1:84464-116074 GCA_905231905.1 Symbiodinium pilosum | reverse complement strand
CATCAGTGTACTTAGCATTCGTGCGGGGAGGGTGGGAGGGGGAGGGGGAGCGAGGGGGAGCGGGCGGGGGAGGGGGGGGAGGGGGGGGGAGGGGGGGGGCTTCCAACTGAAAAAGGAGACTTTTTGCGCACTATCTAGTCCCGATTTCTTGATGGGAAGAAGGAAGTGCTGAATACTTGGTACTGTAGGCCTCACTGGGTCCTCTCTGGTGACCAGCAAGGGAGCCATGAGACGAATCAGCTTCGAATTTTTCTCTACGAATCGCCTGTGGCAGGCTGCTTGAAGCCGCAGCCAACCGTGTTTCCACTCCAGCACCTGGACAATGGATTGGATTCGAATACAGCTCCTCAGGGTGTTCTTCAAGGAATCCTGGTGGATGAAGGCTGTACGTTAGGCTTCATGTATTTTACCTCCTCTCATGTACCATTGGTTATGACACTCGCGTCAGGATTGAGGCCCAGCTTGTGCTGTGCTCCCAGGTTCTGTGTGTTCCCATCTGTGCAGTCTTTCGGCTTAGGCTGAGGGAATTGGGTATTCTACCGGGATTGGATTTCATTCTATTCCTCCTGAACGCACCAGCCATCACTGCATTCGCTATGTTTTTCCAATGGGATGCAGGTGGCTCAAACCAGTGTCTAGCAATCAAGCGACAGCATCCGGGCTATTCACCCCCCACATTGCCGGTGTTCATGTTCTGTTGGCCAAGAGAAAAGTCTGCGCAGCTGATCAACAATGATCTTTAGCGACAGGTCTCTCTCAGCGTTGTCTTCCAATGCTCGTGCAAGAAAGAGCGCCCTGAAACTACATCGCTGATCCCGATCGACGCTAAGTCTTCCTGAGCTCACCTCAAGCGCACATCCTCGAATCCCAAACTGTGTCGCTCAGGTATTCTTCGCTAGTTTCGCAGCCTTCGCTGCAGTCGTGACCCAAGAGGGCGATCTTACAAGGAAAAAAGTGACTAAAGCCACCGGCTCCAGACCTGGCAGAGGACTGCGCACAATTCAGAGATAAATTAGTCATGGTATCAGTGGTATCACCGGAAGAAGCCACTATAAGCTTGTGATCAGCCCTCTGCTTATTAAGGATTGCGTATTGTTGTGCACCACCTTTTGCATCCCAAAGTAATAAGGTACTGAATTCCGTATAGTTTACAGCAGAAATGTGGCATGGAGAGGCACATTTACGTTAGGCTTCGATTTGCACAGACGCGGTCTTGCGGTTTCAAATAAGCTTGCGGATTGGTAGCCGCTGCCGACGCTGTTGCGCTGTGTCGCAGAGGAAGTATTTGCCACGGGATTTTGACTTAGGGTTGTGGTTTGAGGCAGCTCAGGAATCAGGATGTCAGAGGTTGACTTTGGAGTGTTTCGCCGCATAGACGGACACAATGCACAGTCACAGCACACGTCACTCGCACGAAGCGCCGTCGCTCTACATATCAAGCGCATGTTGTCACAACCACTGCAGCGAGACGATGTGCAAAACATACCTGACGAATACCCCAGACCAAGCCTTTGCGCACACGCGTTGCTTTTAAATGCACACACGGAAGCGTGCTCACATGTGTGCAAGGTAAGCAATACCAGCGGGCCTGGGACCGGTATTGCCCATGGCCCCGATGTTTGTAAGCCAACGTTGTATGATCCGGAAAATCAGCAGGGGCTGGAAACGCTTGCAGGTAGTTGGTGCATACCTCATCTTTCGACTGGAGCACGTGAAGGCGGCGCAGGGGCGAATCGATTGTACTTGCAGGGCATGTGTCATATGCGTGGCGTGCAGTTGAACTTGCCGCGGCTGATCCCAAGGGTTGGGGGTTGTCACTCAGGGGATTCGAAAGTTGATGAGGCTTGCATGGAATTTGGCCGGCTTGGAAAACGTGAATCCGCAGTAGGCCTCAGGTCAAATTCCTGTTCATGTTCCATCATGAGTATGATACGAACAGACCTCTTGTCTCAACATTGAACCCAGGGCTGCCTTCATGCCTCCAGGTGCCCCGGGAGCTTTCTGGCAGCTTGAGCTCAGAGCGATGGTGGTTGACTCTTACCTGCTTCAATTTGCCTAAGGGCTTGAGGTTCCAGCAGGTTTCCAACTGGTTATGAAGACTCGTCCTTGGCCCAAGGCAGCCTGCAAGTGTTTGCCTCTGCAAAAGGTGTTTGAGCCCATTCACATCTGCGCCAGACTCCATTTGTTCAGATCTAGACTATAAGCATTGACATGAACCGCTTTCTGAATGCCCGTCTTCGCGTTTTCGGGCCTGTCAACCTACATGTATCGAAGGTCCGGAACTGTGGCTTGCATGCTTAAGGATTGTTATGACCTGCTTCGTGGAGGTTGCGGCTGGCTCAGTCTTTGTGCCTTGGTCGTACATTGTGATACCTTCCTGGGAGTCTATATGGTGATGAAGATATGATGCTGTAGGGCTTGTTTCAGGCTTAGAGGTGTGGATCCCTTCAGAATCATGGGATCTTCGTGTAATATGTAGTATGGGCCATGGGAAAAGGTTTTGTGGGTTCTAGTGTTGATTCAGTTGCGGCTCGAAGCTTTGGTTTCTATACGATAGAGTCTTTTTCTGGAGCATTCATGGTCAAGAATTCTAAACATGTTGCACATGGTCCTGTTCCAGGTTCCAGCTGCGCAATCCTTCCAAATTGACGTTGTTCAGTGCCGTGTAGGGCATCGCTTATTTTCAGTTGGCTTCATCTCTACACTAGGCGTGCGCAGTACATCTGACTCGAGGCGATGGGTGCTTGGCAAGATAAGCTTCGTGATAGCCTGGGCATCTCGATGCCGCTTGTTCTGAACTTATCTAGATTACAGCAGAGCGTTGCAGGTGTGATAAGGGGGTCCTTCATTTGGAAAGGGACACTCGATCTGATGGCCAATGGGCAGCACCAAGGCTAAGCATTTTTGTTAGGTTGAGGCTTTGAAAGATGATGTGGAATGCGGTTACCTGATGAGTCATACATTTTTTCCGCTGCGCACACGGCTTTCATGCTGGCGTTGCTTGTGTACATGTTGAGCTTGAAGGCCTTCATAGGAGTCACGGAATGAGCTTCGTCGGGTCCGAGTGCAAGCCTCACCTGGAGGGAAGTTGTCAGACTGGAGACAAAGTTGAACAGCCCAGACTTGGGCAGACATCGTCATGTCAATGTGTTGTGTGTTTGGGTGCACCTCACCAGCTGAGGAAGAGTTTGACTCTGATTGGAGCTGTGGCTGGGCAGCAGTTGTGCAGATGCAGTCGCAATTTCATGGAAAATGGCTCGCTACAGTATTTTTGACTTGACGCTTGATCGTTCTCGCAAAGACTATACCGCAGCGTAAGTTGTTTTTGAAGCCACGGCTTCATAAAGCGAGTTGGAGAATCCGTGCGACTCTTCCCGCATGATCATTTCCACTTATCGCGGTCAGCGTGTCTATAGAGCCCAGGGTCCAGTTCCCAAATCCCAATGAATTTGAATTGGATTCGCGGCCTCTCGCGTGCTTAGGCCGCCCTATGAGTCCATGCTGATTAGGGAAGCACCATCCGTCGAGCCTGTCCGTCATACAGTTTGGCCATTGCGTACACAAATCCTGGAAGCCCGAAACCCGACAGTTGCGACATCTACGCAACAGGCAACCTTTATGGGTGCCATCGCAGCTCCAGCTGGAGGCATCATCTACGACGCTTGGAGCTTTGAGGTGTTGGTCTTGCAAAGCATTCAGGGGTTACAGGCTGAGAGCTCAGAACTTATCAGTCAACATTCCGGCTTCATTTGCTGGCTTTAGAGAGAAGTTCATCACCAAGGTTTCTGAGAGGTTTTTGTGGCCTCACGGAAGTCTCCCCAGTGCATTCCAAGTCTTGCATTTCAATGTCTAAAGCCAATCACAACATTCCATTCGCCTTAGCTTGTGTGACTGTAACAGCATTTTTTCGCTACAGTCAAAACTGTTCCCACGAGACGTGTCACAATGGTTTCAGCTGAGCGCCACTCACTCCGAATCATACCTGTTGATGGGAGGTTCTAGCATCACATTTTTTCAAGTGAAGGCTTCTCCTTCGTTGTGCATTGCAACCCGCTGAAGTTGCCGCTGCAAAAGCTGTTGTTTTACAGCAATCTCAGGACAGCGTCGGACCGAAAGCAGCTGTCGTGTTAGGCTCTGCGCGGGGTGCAGAACTGAAGCAGTGGGTGCAAGGATGATGCTAACGGAAAGCTGGGGCCTTCCAGATCTGCCATTAATCATGGCATCAAACCTGGCCAAGGATTGCGGAGCAATGTCGTCATGTCAGAAAGAATATGCAGATCTGGACAGGTCCTCGAATCAGTTTGGGTCGCATATGGTTAAAGTGGACTGATGGATTATCGGCTGGAGACAACTGCGCCTCCGGGAGCTATAGCTGTCAACCCTGGAAGGTAGCTCTTTCATGGCGATCGGCTACTCGCTGATGGGCCTGGCAACAGTTGCAGGGGGAAGCCTGTCTCCAGCCTTGACGCCTGCCTGCGCTCAAGCCTAGATTCTATTTGGACAACAGATGGTTCAGGGCTCGGGCACCGATGTAGCCGTTCAGACAAGCCCGCTCAAATGTCAGGTTCGGGTAGAGAAAAAGATGTCACAGTCCATTTTAGTTGGCGGCAAGATAGAACAGCTCACGCCTTTGAGGGCTAGGATTCGTGTCCTTTGTTTGCTCCCCAGGTGTAGTGGTAATCGGAGCTCTAACTCTATGAACGATTGGAGGGTCTGGACCTGGCCTTCTGTGGTTCCTAGCCTCGGTCGAAGATTTGTGGGCCATGGATTCAGCTCTTCTTGTGGCTTCTGGTTGAGCTCTGCAAGAGCAAGACTTCAGTACAACAGCAAGCAAAAGTAGCAGCTGCAGGCAAGCCCGAACAACAACTGGGACTGAAGCTCATCTTCATACACAGCACCCGCGCAGGAAAGTGTTCCTAGCCACTGTCGGCTCACTTGCAGCCGGATACAGCACCTAGGTCAGCAGAAGTAGATTGGCTCTTTTCCGGGTTTGGGGTCAATGGCATCAGATTCATAATTAAGGGAGATGATCTGCCTTTTTATGTTTGGCCTCAGGCTAAGCACCAAAACGTGACCACGTGCAAGCCTCTGCATGCTGTAGACCGCAGGTGCTGTTGACACACACTTTGTCCCGTGAGGACCTGTTCGGTGCACGAACCTGTTTTGGAGTCGCGCTTCGTCTTTTGTTGGTATTGAGACCTCTCCACAAGAAGTGTGGTTAAACGTACGACGGAACAGGTTTGCAGCTTCTTGCAGGAGTGGACGAGGCAGAAGTTTCGATTTAACAGGGGGAAAGGCGATTGTAAGAACAATGGCTATCGGTGTGCCTTCAAGCGGTGCGAAACTTTTGCATCTCCTGCGGAGCGTAGACAGCGAATGAAATCGGCATATCAAATAGCAGCTCAACGAAAGATACTCGACGCGGCACGCTTTGGTTCTGCCATTGCAGGAGGGAGATAATACTGAACCAGCCGGAACCAATGGCCATCCCAAGTGGTGGCAAGGGGATGGCAATACGACAGGCGATTCGAAGCAGGGCTGACAAGCCTCCTGAGACGGATTGGGTTTGTCCCTTATACTATGAAGTCATGTTGTGGGGCTTGGGGTTCTTGGGCCTGGCGTCCATGCACTAGAAGTTTGCTTGCCAGTTGCTCAAAGTCCCAGGCTTACCTTGCTGACTCCAAATAGGGCATGGCTGCTTGGACAGCTCTTGAATATGATGGACGCTGAGTCGCCTGAAGGCTGTGCAGCGCCCTTTGCGTTCCCGCGAATTTGCCAGACTATTTTTTCGTGAGGAAGATCCCGAGTAGCAGGCTTACAAGGTTGCTTTCGTTTTCTGCACTCGGACCCACTGAGGTCCGCAGGCCCACAAATCAAAATCCCGCTTGTCGTACCAAAGGTGGGCTCGGAATGGGTGGGATAGCAGGAATTTCAGCTGACGGCGGCACGATCGCTGCACACTTTACAGGGTTGCGGGCGCGCAAAGCACTGAAGGACTGCAAAGCTTCAGCTCTGATGATAGAGTGGTCCTAGGCAGGGAGCGGACATTGGCACCAAGCGACAACAGACCGCGCAGCCAGTGTAGGGGGTGTTATATTGGAAGGGTCAGCCGCACCATCAGTGAAGATGTGTGCCTCGGGTAGATGTCGGATTTTGCTCCGCGCCGGAGGAAAAGTTTGTACCGGGGCCTGTGAGGATACAGGCTTTCGGCAGCTTGGCACAAAGTGCACAGCAAAGTATACAGGATACTTTCTGGGGGGCGCCGGTCACTGAGCGCCGCTGAGTACACCATGAAACCGAACTGTAGACATCTCTTACATGCCGTTGGGGAGGTTGCAGTACTTCAGCAAACTCATCAGGAAGCAGCTTGATCTGGAGGAGAACGCTATGGTTCGGTTATGTGGGGATGCTTTCAGAATGGTGCCCATGTAGACATAATCCCATGCCAAGTGAGGCCCCCAAAAGCTGCATACTGCAAGGGTTCCCAGGTGGCGCAAGCAAAGCGTTTTACACATTTACGTGGGACGCTCGTGTTGCATGCCCGGAAGAAGACTCCACACATTGGTTGCCAACAGTCAAGCGTCAGGAAGAACTCCACGGTCTGAGATGTCAGGATCATGTTGGGTCAAAAACCTTCAAATTGGATCGTCAAACGTGCCCTTCGGCTAGTACAGTTATTGCAAGGGTACAAACCCCGTCAGAGGACCTCAAGTACAAGGAGGTGCCGTGTACCTGACCTTGGCAACAGCAGAGGGGAGGGAGATGGATAACAGTTACTGAACAACTCCTGCCGTCACTAATGTAAGCTCACCTATCAACGCTCCGTGCTAAATCAGACTTGAGGCTAACTGAAGACAGCTGAAGCTGCACCGCCACAAGCCCTGCAAGTCTGTAAAGGTCTTAAAAAGACAAATGTCAGCTCCCCGACTGGCCGGTTCGCAATAACATACCTAATCTTGAGCAGGCAGCGTGTCCCTATTGGACAACATTGTTTGTCTCTCGGCCTTGTTCATCCGGCATGCATTAGATCTGGGGAACCTGGTCAGAATTCACCAAGGAAGACCATTTCACCAAACAAGGTCCTAGAAAGTCCTGCATAGTGATTACCATAGTTGGCGCACGGAATGAGAGCGCAATCGCAGAACTCTGCAATCAATGTCGTGTTGTTAAGGTCTTCGTTTCAAGCTAAACGACCTGTTGTACAAAACCTCGCGACCTTTTTCAGGTGTGTCCTGCCAGATGGTTGATGTCCCTGGAAACGAGTATGGCAGTTTGGGAGGGAAAGCCATGACCGTTGCGTAGCCTGCGAAGATCTGTGGAGTGTCAAGGCATGGCCTGCTCCGAGTCCTTTCCGCAGAATCGCGCAGCTGTTGTTGGGCCGCCTGCTTGAACTGTCTTTTGAACTGCTGCAGTCCCTTGTGCAGAGCCAGCAGCGCCGAAGCATCTTTCCGTAGCTTTGTATTAGTCTTCTTTGTTGATGTTGTTGTTGTTGTTGCTGCTGTTGCTGTTGCTGTTGCTGTTGCTGTTGCTGTTGCTGTTGCTGGTGGTGGTGGTGGTGGTGGTGGTGGTGGTGGTGGTGGTGGTGGTGGTGGTGGTGGTGGTGGTGGGCCGCTAAGCCCGAAGCGTTTCAGGTATGCCAAGGCCGCGCTGGCCACTGGAGGCGGCCTTTGGGCGCTGCTTTGGGTCCATGTCTTCGACAAGCCACATGGGCCAGGCTTCCTTTCTCGGGGTTGCACGGATTGAAGGGTTAGGACCGCAGCTATTTATCATTTTTACATTAGCGTTGCAACCCTTAACCCCAGACCCTGAACCAAATTCTATTAGGATGCCTTTGCCTATTTTGAGCTATGGCACCAGGCGTAGCGGCGTAATTAGCGTGATGGAGCTTTGTAGAAATTTTACCTAGGTAGAAATGGGTATTGGGGTTCTAGAGTGTGATCAGGTATTGGGCGAAGTTTGCGGGGTGGGTTGTGCCATAGCCCGAATAGGCGAAGCGGGTCCTCACTTAAAGAAGGGCTTGGGGGGTTCAAGTGGTTTAGGCTGAGGGTTAGTTAAAGGATGTAAGTTTTGAGGCGTTCGGGACTTCGTATCTAGCGCGGATTTCCTAGATATAAGGGTCCAGGGGTTCATCAGCTTAGGGTTTATATATTGTAGAGGGTTGGTGGGTAGGTGAGAGGTTGCAAAATGACCGCGCAGCCTCAACTACCATAGCAGATGCGTCAGAAAGGAACTGCCGGACCCACATGAAAGACGGTTCATCGAACCAAGACCCGCAGCATGCAGGTTTGCCGAGCTACCTCGCTTTCATGGCAATGTCTTCCTTCGGCATCTGCGTGTTCTCACTGTTAGGACCTGTTCCTGTGACTGCTGGAATTGTTGGCACCTGCTGAGTCCCTTGTATATGTCTGTGCCAAGACTAGTCATTTTGTAGCAGGCGGTTCGTTGACCTAGTGTCAGATGTTTGTAACTTGGGCTTTTGCATGTACAGTCGTTCCCAAATTACGCATCTACTTGACATGCTCCTCAGTTGACCCGCAACAAAAGCCCCTTGGCACTGGCAGCTGAGCACCTGACAGTGAAAAGCTGGAAATGCTACTTGCTGCTGAGAGGAACAAAAGTTCTACCTGCTGGTGCGCCGCGCCAGAAGTTCGACTTCAGAGACCTCGGTCCCTGGTCGTCAAGGGATGATGTGGGTGGGCTTGCCTGTTTTGTACACACAGTCCATCAACCAAGACAGTGGCAAGTAAATCCCACTGTAACAGATCGAAGTTGCACCCTTGATGCAACTAAGGCCGGCTCAGCACTCTGATTGCCACCAGGCTTTCAGTAAGCGGCTGCGTGGAGGTGCTTGGAACCATAACGTCGTTCTAAAAAGCTCAAGCAGTGCATAAACTTGCGATGAGAGTTTTGTGGCACTTCGCTTGACTTCGAGTTGCTGCCAGCCTTTGTGTTTTTTTTCGACGATTCGTTACACTTAGGCTTAGAGTCCTGATTTTTTTAAATATGATGGGATGGCACGAGGTGGAGCCTTTCAGCCCTTCTCTGCACCACTCACGCCCGCGTTCCAGTGGAAAGCAGAACTGAGGCCATGCTGTCCATCCTGGCTGTCCACTTGGCTTGATTTGTGAGTAGGTTGTGGAAGATGTCACAGGACAACAAGGTACAGGACTTATATTTAGATTGGATTTAGGGTCCATCGACCCCCAGCCTTTTTACGGTGTAGTCAGAACTGCTAACAGCACAAGACCGAAGACTGAACCCCAGGTCTACGATGTCACGATCAGCTTTTTCTTCTCATCAGGCCCTTGGTGTGAGTTTCGCTCAGTCCTTCAAACCGGGGTTGGAAGATGTGTATGTGGATTCCAGGCGTGCGCTGAGGGGTCATGCCGCGATGCAGTGCACCCTCAGCTTCAAAATCGCACAATGCAATCCTGGTATGGAAGATAGCAAGTCAGACTCCGAATCGAGATGGATATTTGAGCTGAACATGGGCAAGTCGTTTTGAATTCAGTTGTTGCATTGGTTATGACATTTGACAGGCTCCATATCAAAGCAATGTATTTTCGGCGACACTTCCTTCAAGAATTTACATGGCGCACATTGCCCGTTCTAGATTTGTGTTGCTGGTCGCATTGCACAACAGCATAACTCATAGCCAATAGAAGAGTTCAAAGTGCGCAGCGAACTCAACAAGACAAAGCTAAAGTGTGTAGCATTTTATTTGGGAATACTATGGTACCCATTATAGAGTAAGATTGTATCCTCCTTTTGGGTATAGCCATATTTTAAATACGGAATATTATCTTACTAGGTTCAACCACCAAAAAAATCACTACTCAAGTGAGGCTTAGGCCTAATGACCTAGCATGCGAAACCTCGGACCCAGTACGCTTGCTAATCCTGTCCAGGCTTGTTGAGTCAGACTTGTATATGCTTCCGCATTCACGACGACATGTCTGCTCATCTTATTTTAAGATCTACGACGCAAACGGCCGTTCAGATGGTTCTGCACTTGCAGCTGCATCCTTTGCATGCGTAACGCTCAGATTTCATAACCTGAGTTTGGCAGGTTTACACTTTACGGCTTTTTTCTTGTAAGACTGCAACAGGAGCAAAACGCAGAACAGCAGGACCCTATCCGGCAGCCGGAAAGTCTTGACAGCAAATCCCAGCTGTGAACATGTTTCCCTGCCCTGAGCACCAAGATCCGCAAACCCAGCGCCTGCAGGCACTCTCCAGCCCTCTCCAACCCTGGGCTACACCGGATTCTCGAGCATGTTAAGGAGTTGGAATTTCACACATAGACGGTTGATGAAAGTTGGATTGAAGCTGTGGGACAAGGCCAGAGATAGCCCATACTGGTGGAACCACACGCCTCCAAAACTGTGTAATCCAGTTGAAAACCAGCTCCTCCCCACGGGAAAGCTACCTTACCACAAGCAAGATTTCATGTGACGTTTCAGACTCGCACAAAAGAGCCAAAAAGCCGCCTTAGGCCGCTTTGAAGCAGGCTCGCTACCCAGATTTTATGCCTCCACGCCCGGGCGGACAGGTTAACTCACAACGCGGAACTCAAACAGCAGTCCTCAAAGCATTGCGTGCTCAGACTTTCATTGGTTTGACGGAGCTGCACACGGAAGCCGTCAAACCCTAGCCTCACAGGCCATGTTCCACAAACCTGTAGCTAAGGAATAGGGCTTCAGATGGCTCCGCTCATCATCCTGCGGCTTTATTTGCAAAGTTACAGGAAGTGTTCAACTGGTTGAGGGGTCTGTAATACAAGGATTGGAGGGCCTTGAGAATTGTCGAGAAAGGGCACTTGAGACCGCTCAAGAAGGGAGTATGGGTGAAGTGACGTGTGGAAAGTTGGTTACGTTTGGTTATTGTTTTGTTTGGCAATCCAAGTGTAAGACGTGTCCTGAGCTCCAAGCCAACGAAGACCATTGCTTCCACGCATCCGAGATCAATCTGAGGTTGACAGTCCCCAGGATGCAAAGTGCGGAGGAGCTGCATGCGCTCAAGGAGGAGCCATGATGACAAGGGATGCTAGCGAGTTCTGCTCGTTGTTCTCGATCGAAGGCGTTTTTAGATTCAGAGGCAAATTGGCCTCGGTTCGACAAGGGCATGAATGTTATCCTGAGAACAGCCAAGGCGCAAAGAACCGTTACCCTACGCGTTAGACACAAGAGATAGGCTTTGAGACAATGCCCTTTGCAGCTTTTGGAAGACTTTAGGATTCAGCCTCTGACCCAAAAGAGCACGACTGTGAAACTCAACCGTGCAATAAGCTCCTTACAGGTCTCATGCACAATCTGCAAATGCCAGTGAGTTGCCAACGGTGTCTGCACAAGTTGACTTTGCCACAGGAGGCCAGCTCACCGGCGAAGGACGTGAGCCTTGACTGAAACCTGGGATGAGTTTGGGAGGCCTGCGGACGTATTTGAACTGATTGTCTGGGATTGGAGCAGCTGAAGGGTCGTTAGTGCGTGCGAAGCATGACGTGCAGGTAGGCACGCGTTTCATTCTATGAGGTTCTTTAGCGAACCTCTGACATTTGCATGCATCCTGCAAGTATTCGAGGCAAGGCTTGCCGTTTCGCATTGCAGTGCAGGGCCTTGACTTCTGGTCCTTGGACTGCAACCTGTGTGTTGAGGGGATCACTGAAACTGCACCCTCGTTTGGATTGATAATACGTATAGGGAATTCTGCGTTCGCGCAGATCAGAGAGGACAAAGACATCCAATTGCCGCAGTCCTCGAAGTGATCGTTTGGTTTGCTGTTCAAGCAGTTGCGCTTTGGGTTGAGGAATGGCTTCCTCCAAGAATCAACGATGTGCCCCTCCATCCTTGCAAAAAAATCATCACCCTGTCCGAACAGTTTTGCATTCTGAGGGGGCTGTTTATTGAAGGACTTAGATAGATTACATACATTTATAGTGACCTATACAATCCTCATCACAACCTCATATATGTGTGTATACTGTATACATGTATGTACCTTTATACCACGCATATGTATGTGACCAGGCGCCAAAATGATTTTATTGGGTGGCATGCACGGAAATCCCCGAATTCTAATGACATTTATTTCAGTCTCTGTCAAACAGAAATCTTTTTTCAAACTGAGTCATGACCAGGGAACAACTCGTTTTCCTGTTTCCGTCATTGTTGATGTATTGGAACCAATTTTGTTCTAGTGCTGCAGGACAAGTACTTGAAGAGCCTTCCCCGATTCCTGCCCCACGTAGTTAGTTCCTTGTACTCGTAAAGCCCTCCTTGCCCTTTGGAACTCGAACCTTGGTAAAGGGGTTGGGATGTTGGTCCTGATTGCCTTAGATTGCAAGTCACAACGATTCAACCCTGCCGCCGATGGACACTCATATCTGAGGCTCGTTTGGCTCTGCCAATTTGCCGTCTTTGGCGGGGGCGTTGCCACCAACCAGCGAGCTGGCTGTCACACTAGGATGATTGGATTACTGGACAGGGTACGAAGCCATTGAATCACTTTCCCCCCTAAGCGACTCTCAATCCTGAACACTGGAAACCCTGAGCCCTTGCAGGGTAGGTTGCAACAGCTACGATTACTTGTTCCGCTGCTGATCCTAGCCCTCGCGCACTGTAGACCAGTGACCGAGTGCTAGCAATTCCTAGCTACTACGGTGGCCCATGACAATCGCAACGACTTCCACTGCAAGACTATTACAGCCGCTATACCGGCACTGCTGTACACATGGCAGCCGACGTGGTAGGAATGGCAGCGCTAGCAGCCATACCAACTACAGCCCCTGAGACGGACGCTCCTCAGTATACATTGAAGTTCATGCCTATGATCAAGGAATTTGGCCTTGATCCTGGAGAGTGCAGCGCATCCCACAGCCTCGGGCCTTGGCGTGGCGCTCTTCGCGCTCACGTCCTCCTTGCAGCTCGGCACGCCCTTACAAGCAAGAATCTGGCAGCACTACTCACCGTCAGATGCGATAGCCGGCTTTGCGAATGACCTTTGCTGATGATAGAGGCCATCCGAATCCGAAACACCGTTTCTGTATTGCGAATCATGGACTCTTGTAGAGCTCTATTGCGTTGCGTTTGGAGGAAGACTTGACTTTCGATCATGGTTCAGACGACGTTCGAGGGTTGCATGGGACTGATACGAGGATTTTTGCTCAAGTGGGGTTTGTGGCAAGAACAGGCAAGGAACAACAGCGCCGTTTCCTGTTCAGATCCCATAAAGTGCGCATGTTCGACAGTTCGTGGCTTGACTTGATTCAATCTGGGTCTGCAGGGCCGCTTGTCCTGCTTCATCTTCCTTTTTGCAGTCAGAATTGACAGTTTAGGCGTGCAGCTCCAAGGGGTTTGCAAATCCTTTGTGGAGTCAGGGGTGTGAGCGGTATAGACTTGTCAAGTCAGGCGTTATCATAACAAAAAGCTTGTCGTGGACACCAGGTCTCGGGTCGTCGTGGGCATTCTCAGTGACAAGTATAATGCACCTGAGCTGCCCGAGGGGATGGCCTTTATCTGCCAGTGTTGTGACTGCTTCTCCGGGACCTCTTCTATTAATTAGAATTCGGTACCAGCAAACTCAACGAAAGCATCGATAGATTAATGATAAATTAGATGGATGAATAGGTCATAAGTAGACAGAGAGGATGTTTGTAGCACCGTCCTCTGTCCAGGCAGCTTCGACCCACAACCCTGACTGCACTTGAAGCTCAAATAAATCAATCGCGGTGGTTTGCTGGCATTGCGCAAGCACAAGACATTTCCATCTGGGTCCGCCGTCACGGCATCTGGTTGACAGATGTTGACAGTTCAATTCTGGTGAGCATCAGAGTGGTTTGGATACAAGGTACTTGGTCGTCGTGTCCACTTCATATGTTGCAAGGATGATAATGCACTTTCAGCGAGGATGTCCGCACGGATGCTTCCTGTGATATGAAGGATCACCAAGCTGTAATAATACAGGTTCTGGGTTGGATTCAACATACTATAGAGGCTTAGGGGTGAAAATGGTAAGCTCTGGTTATGGTACCTTCGGACCCACATGCGCGTGCGTCCCTACCTAAGGCCCACGAGCAGTTCTTCGTAGATCAAGACAGAAATTGATGAATGAGAACATGAGGTGAGCTACTGAATACTGTTTTGATTTTCATTCTGGACAAGGACGGTGTTGGATCTTAATCTTTAGCTCTGCGCCCTGCACTACAGATCTTTACCACAATCTCCTGCCCACCAGCACTGAACCCTAAGCCTGCAATCTACTGCATTCAGGCAATCACCTAATCTCTCAACCCCAAACTTTGTTCTCAAGCACAGTCCACTCTGCCTTTCTTCTCAATTTGGTCGGCTTCAACTCCGAACCCTCCTTCCGCTGGATCCTACCTCACAAGGTGGCTCTGTTTGCCGACATGTCCCCGCCTGGCTCACCGTCTCGGCTTATGAAACTGATGTTCAACATTCCCTTGGGCAACATCTTCAGACAGACACGAAGCCGGTAGCTTTTCATATGAGTCTGTCCTCAGGCGCACTTCACCCGTTTCAACTGGCTGACGGCTACCGCTGCCACAGCTTCATTGGGACAGCTGATGGCACCTCGGGTCGCGCTAGAGCCCGCACGCATAGCAGTGTATAATCATCATGGTAATGATGATTATGATGATTGTGCTGCCTTGTTGGGATGCCCTTTGGCGTGTAAGCCAATGCAATGAGGTTCAACTCTTCATTCTACGTGTTTGAATGACCCAGAGTGCTTTGAAACAAGCAGGTGTTAGAATTGCAGGGCCCGCTCAAGCATGATTATTTTTCCGGACAAAAAGGAGAAATATGAATTGAGCAATGAATCCTGAAGCTCCAAGGTCAGCTTCATGGACATCCGTGGTATCATGCTCGGGACGCTGTTTATGGGCTTGTCCTTCGGGTCCTTCTACACGGTCATTGTCCCTGTTCCCTGGCGTTTGTGTAAGCATGAGCCACTGATTTGGTACCGATCCTGAATACTAGAGTTTCATCTCAACATCCTCGAGACTATGGCTATGGAGCTTTTGCCGCCGTTCAGGCTAGCCCCATATGGTAAAATCCAGCCTCACATCCTCAGAGGTGATCAACGAGATGTACGGCAGCCGCGACTTTGGAAAAATCTGGGGCACGCAGATTGTCTCGCAGGCATTGTCCTCTTTTTTGACGCTTGGCCTAACATGATCCTCCCAAATTTTATTGGCACTACCTAAGTCCACCCGCGAGGACGGTAAAGCCTACAGGAATAGACTTTAAGTTGAGGCCTGCTCTCGCCCCAGTACCATCGCTGCTACCCAGCTTGTCGCCCTGAAGTTGGGGTGCTGGCAAAAAAGGCAAAAAGTTCTGAAGCCAGGGGCCCCTAAAAACGTTGTACCATGCACAAGCTCTGCGGCTAGTTCCGCATTGCTTGGCCTCCAGTCTTTTTGTTTGAAGCGCTGCTAATCTTGACTTTCTGCCTTCAATCAAAACATGAACGTCTTATCGCATACCTTAACCTTCTGATTGTCTCTCTCCAGACCACAACCTATGGCTCGCCAAGGCCCAGGCTCTGATCTGAAACAACAAGCCGGCGTGACTTCCTTCAATCGGAGAATGCCCGAAGTTGTACTTGAGTAGATCATGGTCAGCACGCAGCAGTGGGGCTCATTAAAAGGGTGAGCTTCCAGTACACACGGTTAAGCATAATACACAATATGTTTCAGGAACAGTCAACAGGAGTTGCTAGCTCTGAACTGGAACAATGTCAGGATTTGCTTCCAGTTGCTGCCGACCTTTTATCGGCGGGCGGCTGGAGATGAATCTCGCTGTCAGGGTGTGGGCTGCTTCCGAGCCCGCTGCTGAGATCTTTGGGCATCAATTGCAAGCTGCTATCTGGCTCTGGTCGCTACCGCTCTAGCATACTGCAAGCCTGGAATGTTTTGCGGGGCAGACTCACGCTCAAGGAGTTGTTGTGTAGCCAGTTCCGGTTGAGCTCAGGCAGTGCTAGACATGTTGGTCCGTGAATTCCGCTCTTTGCAGACAGGTAGCGTACTGCGGTAGTTGTAATTTCTCCAGCCGGACAGCACCCTGATCCCTGGCATCCAAGCCCACGATCTGAAAAGCTTAGACAGCTGCCCAGATGTCCTTTCTCTTGCTGGCCATTCTGAACACCACCGGATTGGGAGCGGCCTTTCTGCTGCAGGCTGGCCGTAGCCCAGGACCTCATCAAGGGGCTTTGAACCCGCGGCCCTATATCATGACAGACCAAGAAACATCAGAACCTAGAGCTCAAGCCTAGGTAGTTAAGGCCAGCACGATTCGGTGAAGCTATGTCTCCCTCAGCCAGCAACTGAGCTCTTGGCCATCGTGAGCATATGTCTTGCAGCGATCACCAGCTTACCCATTCTATGCTTGACACGGCTAGCCGGCAAGGGTTGTTATAATGCTGTGCGCGTGTCTTGCGATGACCGTTTTGCATGTCCCGGCTTCGCATGGTGGAGAACGCTCTTTGCTTGATCTTTGTCATTCTATGCGCCTGGATTCCTTGATGTTGGAAAGCAAGACTTGGACGAGACCACATCAGTGCTAATCTATTGAATCAGTGGCACATGTCCTTGGGGTCAACATACTGCTGGATACTGCTGGCCCCATGTATTTTGACCAGCAAAATTGCCACGCAGGTGCGCAACGCTGCCTCCATGCCTGTAACACGCTTGTGCTCCTGAGACGGTTCTCGAAGCCAGGGGTTCAAGGCAATTACAAGTTTGCAAGTTTCAAAAGTTCAAGGCCGGACTAGTAGTAACTGACAGTATCTTCAGTAGCCGAAGTTCAACTCTGAGCTCGTCATGTGAAGGGAAGACTCAGAAGATCCAAATCGCTTCAAAGTAAATCGCACAGGGCTCCTTTGAAGGATTGCCCGGCAGCTTGTTCAGGGGTTTGGGGTGTTAGTTGATTGATGAGCTTTGGCCCCTCGCCTGCAAATTTTGGATGCTAAAGCACGCCGCCCCTGTGAAATACATGGAGCGATGGTGAGCGTTTCATGGCCACAAGCGTCGCATCCTGCATGGGCCACTCTGCTGCATCAGCCAGAGTATTCATAGTCCCATGCTACCGGTCACCTTGATCAGGGAGGAACATCCGTCTTGTCCAGCACCGGTACTGAGCGAAGCTAGCCAACAATGCCATAATCATATGTGTTTATATGTGTGTATACCGCATGCCTAGCTAAACATCCACTCAGAACGACAACAATGATAAGCTCCAACATGCGAACGAAACCCTGGTTCATGACGTGATTCTACAAAGCCCTGAAGCCTCGAGAGCGCGTTTATGCGGCTTTGTCAGGCAGGGCCACTTGGGTAAACCCCAGCCTACGCGTTCTGCTGTGCCAGCCTTGGAGTAGCCCCCTTTGCACAGAAACGTGCAGATGCTTTCGGTGGCAAGGTGAACTTCGTCGTGAGCCTCAGGCTTCACGCAAGACACTTGCTCTGAAATCAAAGAACCGCCCCGGCACAGGCCCACTTCAGGCATCTCTCCTTTGTTGAAGGTAGATGTTCTTCTATGCCTTAAACTTGCAAACTTGTACATTGCCTGCGCAATCATCGCGCCCCAAGCAGACTGAAATCAGCCCCCGTGCCTGAGGCCAACAGGCTTGTGTCAGTCTTTACACTGTCCAGATGCCCTGGGCTCAATGACAGCCTGGCCGAGCGCAAAAAGTCAGTGTTCATGACCGTAGGCAAGGTCGATACGGTGTGGGAATGTTCTAAGTGTCCGTGGGACTTGCCAATTTGGCAACAACCAGTCGTGGCAAGCGAGCGGAGGATACCCACGTTGCAAGCATCTGGGCCCTTGCAAAGTGCCGTTGACGTTCAATGTGTTTGAAAGGAGGTGTTTCAAAGCGAAGGCTGTAGGGCTGCACTGAGATCCCTTTCGAGTATCTGCCGGATGATACATGCTGCAGGATGTGCAATAGGAAGCACTGACGGAGTGGCAGCTTTAGCATGAGCAGTCACCAAAGCGCTTAATCACAAGTGCACGTGACCAAGAATCAAGAAGAGATGCTGCGTGATCTTTACTCCTGATTGTGCTTGTGTTGTGCTGCTGGTTGTGTTTGCGTTGAATCAACCTACCAGTGCTCAAATCCATGAATGTTGGATGTCAAAGTTGTGTGTCCGGGCAGGTGACGTCCTGGAGACAATTGTCGAGGCCTTGGAGGCTGCAGTTTGTGGCGAAGTTTGCTGCCGGTATAAAGGATGAGAGTGCCTCGAGTACTGTGTGTCAGCGCTGCTACTCGCCGCAAATTAGATGTCATAGCCGTGCTTCAGAAGGCGTCGTCAGGCACGCCACCTTGTCGAGCCCCCTCAACTGCAAGCTTGACTGTTCACCATGATCTGAAATCCGGCGCAAAGAATCGCAGCCAGGAGAAAGAGGAGGAGCAGGCGAGGAAAGAACCAAGCCGGAAGCCAGGTTGTGGCTTTTGCTTGAGGCATCGTGGTTTAGGAGCTTGAGATATTTTTTACTGTAGCTTGCTGCAACAGGGTGTTGAGAATCTCTGAGGGGTTTGGTAGAAGCCGCACGCTGGCCGCTCTGTTGGCTAAGACAACAAGCAAGAGAATGGAAGAGAATGCGCTGGGTAGTATTCGAAGTAGGCAGGAGCTGGGTTGCGATCCTCAGGTGGCACAGGTTGGGGTAGCCAACGCTTCCATTGTTATGGTTGCGAAAGGTTAAGCATCTTGCCCATTGCCCATCCTCTTTCAGTACCGTACCAGGCTTGGGCAACTCGGGCAGAAGATTTAGGTGTGCTAGTGGCATCGTAGACTTGCTAAGCACTGTAGACGTCTGATTTGCATGCTGTGTCGGCTTCAGCTAGCTGAATATTTAAAGGCATTCTGGACAGGCTCCAGGTGCTTAGAAATGCAGGAACGCAAAGGTCTTCTTCGGATCCTTCGCACAAGGAGCAGAGGCCTAAATTCAACTTGCATGCGAAGCGGAAACTGCGTGCCCAGCAAATTGGATTTGGGTGCGGTTTGAGCTTCTGAATTGGCTTTCACTGGTGAGGTTGAATTTTGTGGTTCTCAACCTGTCGGTGCTAGACGGTTCAGCAGTGCCAACACCTCTTCTCAGAACCCTTGACCTTGAAAGCTCAAACTCTGAATCGTGAAGTCGGCAAGGTCTGCTGGAAATCCCGGATGGGCAGGCCCTCATGCAAGCGTCCAGCCTTTCAATCAAAATCAAGAGATGTCAGATGGATAGGGTGTAAAGCTGTAAGAGTGTCTGTCTAGGAATCTGTGTATCCATCCAGGTATCAACTCCCCAGCTTTTTCGCATTCAATGAGATCGATGTTTACAGTAGTCAGTAACACTGGATTTCATAGGCTTCTTTTTCCTTTGTTCATTGACTTCTGCCTCCAGGATCAGTGAAGTGGAAGCAACTCTTTGTAGCTCTTTATTTTATTGCAATGAGACAGTTGCGTGTGTTGTGTGGAAAGCTACGTGGGGGTTTAAGTTATAAGATGTAGGCCCCGTTCATGTGCAGGTTCTGGCAGGTCTTCATATTTGTTCCGGCTTGCTGAACAATAGGGAATGCGCTGGTTCTTTTCCAATAAAGCTGGTCTGTCATCTTCGACAGCAACTCAGCCACATTGAAGTGTCTATGGCATGTAGACTACCTACTACCGGATGGACAACCTGAGCGAGCCCGCAGGTATGTTGGGATCTATGCACCATTATTCAACCCGGATTTTTTTCGTGGGCGATGAAGTGCAAATCCACGGCAGCATCTCAGCAATCACAGCGAGGACCCATAGTCCGAAGCAAAAGCTACGAGCAGCAACACGAAGAACACGCCGCACCCTGACGAACCTCTGAAATTGGAAGACTCTTTTTCTGTGGCCTTTTCTTCGGCTCTCAGCTGCCCATTTTGCCTCCTCTTGCTCTTGTGGCTGCGCCAGGCGCTTAGGCAACACCAAAACATAGCCCTGAGATGTGGGAACTTCAGTTTTAAGAGGAGATCCGATCTGTTTTCAGGGGCCTGAACCCCCAACTCCCAATCAAGCCAGATGATTCCAAGTGCAGTTGGTTTTGCCTTTGTACCGAGATCCCGGCATTCTCGAGCAAGGTACCAGTGCCATGCATGCCCGTTACAAGCAACGGCATCATCAATACCAGATGAGAATCATCCATGTCACTCTGAAAGTTGTTTGGTTACAGTAACCTTTTTGGATCATATTGACATTTGTTGCCCATGCTCACTGCGTTGATTGTAGCAACTTTTCTTGGCACCTCTGATCTTGTTTTCCCCCAGTGCACGTTCCGGTCCCAGAAGTCCAAGGTCCACGGTCTCTCTCATCAGCCATGGCACGCCGAACAGCCCGACGACACTCACTGCAGATTAGTTGTTAGCGATGAAGATGATTTCTCTGGAAAAGTTAGGGCCCGAAAGTAGCTGCAATGATTACTTGAAGAGGCAAGAGGATTAGGAGTCAGGAGCGTCGAGCTGGAAGGTGTTCACCTCAGGTCTTGCGCGAAGATCCCATGGATGCCCAACTTTTTGGCCTAAAAGATTTTAGCTTTGTGTTTTGCCTGCTGCTCAGCCACATCCAGAAGCGTGCTCACTGCCCGAATACTCAAGCTTTGGGAGCTCCGATGGGCCCCGTCTTGTATAAGAATTTGCTGCAGACGTGATCACCTCTTCCATTTGGGAGTCCTTTTGCAACAGCAAACAGCGATCCAGGATCTGTGGCCACCACGGCTGCGCTGCTGGCAGCCACCTGCCGAGAAATGGTTTGTTTGGGTCAGTTGTGTCTAGCACAGTTTACCCTTCGATTTGGCTGAAGCAAAGCTCAGTTGCATCCCCAGTTTCTCCCTGAGGCACGCAAAGGTATACTCTTTTCCGAAGCATTATCACTAACATTCATCACTCTGACAAACAGTGTACAGTTCAAAAAACACAGGTTTGTTTGGGTAGGGACTTGTAGAGAATGTGAGAGACTTCTCTAAATCGAGAAGAGATGCTGCGAGATGCATCCTGTATGTTGGTGTTTTGATCATCGTCCTTTCTTTGGAGAGGCTCCTCCAGGACGCTTGCTTTTCGGAAGAAAAGAAACACGTACGGGCATTTGCCCCAAAACTGCGCTGAAAGCCACAGTTGGCTGGGCAGCAAGCAGTAGTCTACGCAGGACGTCATGACAAATAGCAGCGGTTGACTATGTCGCTGAGAGCCAACGTTCAAGGTGCTTGCTTTGTTTTGGACAGGGTCGTTTCCGGGCTGAACCTTTATGCCGCGTAACATTCTCAATCTGCATAGCACGAGACTGCGAGAGGCCAGGCACAACATCAGTGAACATCTGGTTGGAAAACGTCAGGTGCTGTCCAAGCACACGCTGGAAATTGCGCCTTTCACGAGTGTGGGCAGAAAGAGAATGAAAAGCCTGGACAAGGAGGCCTTCATAACTATTCTTCTCACACCCTAGAATACTGACGTTTAAGCTATTGCAACTTACAACTTTGCCTTTTTCTCTTGGGGTCCTTGAGTAAGGCCTGCCTGTGCTTCTTTTCGCCAAATCGCGGATGGTCCAGCGATGAGACAAAGGACGCGGACGGCGAGTGATCTTCTGGTTCCAAAATCAAGAGCACCCCCTGCCCAGCATCAACCCAGGGAGGTCATACCAGCGTTATAAGCGTGATTCGCTGCAACAGGTGGATCTTGATGGAATCGATTTTAGGGCTTTTAGGTTTCACATTTGGTCTGACCGCTGGGATTTGCTTCAGGGTTCTTGGGCGTGCGTGAAGGGCCCAGCAAGGATGCGATGCAGCGTGCCAACCTGAGGTAACGCCTGCTAGAGATGCTGTCAACTCCTTCGATCAGCCTTTGACATTTGCTGAGCATCATGTTTCAAGTTGCGAGTCAGGAGCAGCTTGAGAAGACCGTGAAGGCGGGAGCGTTGCTTGAACCATCTTCGAGCCCCAGAATGATTGCATTTTTCGCCTTGGCTCACGTTGTCAATGAGTTTTGAAGGAGCCATGTTCAGGCCCCGGCAACCCACGCGCACCTGCCGCCAACCCTCCCGACCAAGGTCATTGAGTCCTGCTGCACATGCAAAGTGGAGGGAGTTCTGGGGCCGACGCGCGAGGAGTAACAGCAATCTGATACGAAATTCCGCCGCATTGCATCCTGCAACTACACACGCCGGATCTTGTTTCCGAACTTGAGGATGCATAGGAATCCTCCGCTTGTTCTGCATAAATACGAGGGATGCAGGTTTGCCTGCGGGCTTCTTATGTACTACGGCACACTCTGCTTTGGAGAATTGATTATGGACAAACGAAAATGTAGGACATTGATCAAGCAAATGAAAGTTGAAGGTGAAGTCCTGCGATGCCTGCTGCACTCACGCTAACCGGTAGATTGGCTGAATGATCCCAGAAGGCAGTCGTTGACAGTCACAGCGAATCTGCTCAAAAGACTTTCCAACCAAAAGCAGACATACACACATAAAAGAGCTGGCAGAAAAGTGTGGCCACAAACTAACGGTGCCAACATGCGCGCCAGGTTTGGAAGCAGCCGCATAACATCCGAGTGGCGGGATCCAAGTTCGCTGTGGACTGGAGCTTGTATGTTTCTTCTGTGGGGTTCATGTTTGAGACATTCTGGGGTGTTCATGGTTGAAGCTGCGGACGACAGTACGCCCTGGCTTGCATCTAGAATGATGTTGGGCCCTTCAGTCTCCCAAGAAAAGGCCACGTCGTCCCCCGTCATCAAACGATCAGGTGATCTTCCTGGCCAGGAGATGGCATCATGAACACGCTACTGTATCCCTCAAACCTTTCCAACCGAAGACTCTCAGCCAATGTTCATGTCTTCCCAACTCGCCAGGACACGATCTCCCAAGGAGCCCCGCAGTGGCAAGTGAGGCAGAAGGGTTAAGAGCATCGTGACCTGGGTCAGGAAGTCATTGAAGTGAACTGACCCTGAAGCCTGCTTGCCTAACTAGAACTTTTAGAGTCTAATTTAGAGTAATTTCGTCAGTCGCCGACATGGGGAGGCCCATCTTCCTGAAGCATCAATGTATGACATTTCCATGCATAAAATCAAGACGAGCTCACCAGCCCCAGAGCCTTCAACAGTCAGAACAGATCTTCACCCCAGATTGGCCATCGAGCTCCTCATGTGTACTGCAGAACCCAGACGTTTCAATCTTAGACGCTGAAGCCTCAAGCCAGCCTTCAAAGCCTCGAAGGGCGACGGAAGCGAACGGCTCGACAGCCCTTTTCGCCGCCCGCGAGGATGGTGGCAGCGCCAGGGGCCCAAAGAGGATGCATGGACGCAGGTTTTTCTTATCACCATTGTGCACCGACTCGTTAGTGACCGTTAGTGCCATGACTCACCTGGTTGTTTTATGATGACAACGGCGAAGAGGATTTCTGGGAATTTGGACGCCGCTAGAGGCACAGGTGAAGAAATCCGGAGATTCGAGCGCTTGGCTTGTTCGAATGCGTGGAAAATGCGCCAGGTATGGAGTCAAAGCCCCACAAACGCTTGATTGCATACTTTGTTGTGTTCTACGCTTCTACAAAGCTATGCGTCCTATTGTAGCTCAAGCTTTTTTTCTCGCAGCTCCAAACCTGAGGCCACCTTGATCTGAAGTGCCAGATCCAGCTGGCCTACTAAGACCAAAGGGCCTCATAATGTTACACAATTCCTACGGTTGTGTCAAGAACCGGGACCCTGTGCAAAAAGGACTTCAAACGATACTTCGACGGCATTCGGCCCACAGGTCGTCTATGGCGTGAACTATGACTCCGCAAAGAGCAGCTGCAAGCCACCGTGTGCGGGACGTGTGGCGCTGGCGGCCACCGGCGATGAGGCTGGGGCCTGAGATGCAGAGCTTGAAGCGGGACGCGTTTATGGTGGAAGCAGATCGGACCCGAATTGGAACTGCCCAGATCACCGGCTCAAAGACTTGCTCGGAATTGCAGGGACCTCCTTGGAATGCACCTCTTGGCTGCCCTAACGGTTCTTGGGCAAAGTCTGCAGATGTCTAGCGCTACCCCAGCGGGGTCACCTGCCTGGATCTCCTTTCAAAGCAGCACAGGCTGCAGCACCTTTGCATGCAGGTACAGCATGAAGTCAATTCAAAATTGTGCAGACATGAGGTAATCTTCTTCCCAGATCATATCAGACAGCTTGGCACAGCTGGCAGATACAGGCCGGCAGCGACTACGACTGGACTGTGCAAGTGGAAGGCCACTTCCTCAAACAGTGGGATTCGTCAACATTGGCCTGCACGGGGTCGCATTTGCAGTTGTTGCTGGTGAAACAGGTCCTGCACTTGGTTTAGAGTGCAGCTTTCAGACTTCAAGCGGATTTGGAGCATGTTGATTCCGGCTTGCATTTAAGTGGGGTGTAGCGCTGAGGGTGCGGCACTTAGAGTTGAGAAGAGGCATTGCTCCGAAGGTGTCGTATGCTTTTGGAAGCCCTCTTATTGTATGGAATATTCTGAAATGGAAAGCGATCCTGCTGTCTTAATCCTGACTTACATATGGGGCAGGGCGATTCAGGGTCTTACAGGCTTGCATTGCTGCCGACATTGAAGGAAGTTTAGCTTTGTGAATCTGTTGGTTGTTGTGGGCAGAATATTCGAGAGATTAATGCATTTGCTTACGTGCACGGACAGCTCAAAGATTTCGTTTGCAACAATCGAAGCAGCGAACCATTGTACTACTTACAGTAATGGTTGCGGCCTTGTGTCCCCTTGCGTCTGTCAACAACAACTTGCTGAGCACAGGAGAGCAAGCACAGGAGATTGTTAAGCTACCTTCATGAAGCACCCAGAGAGGCTGCCAACAGTCTTGAGACATGCGTCCCTCTACGGTACACCTGGAACCTTGGCCACCGAGCTCAGACGAAGCGCTACCAATTCAAAAGACCGTACTCGTAGTGTTTCCAGGCCGCACGTATGGATTATTCAGACACGACTCTACAGCGTCTTTGAACCCTCTCGGTGGCCCCGTTGCTTTCATACTCCTCGGTGACAGGTTTGCCCGTGTCAGCCCTATGGGACAACTAAGCTTGTGGCAGCTGTTTTCAAGAAAGCTGCCCCATCTTTCGGCTTCCATCTGCTGATCATGATTCAACCGAAGAATCAGCTCCCTCAAAGGAAAGAGCAGCGCGCCCCAGCGCTTCGCCGTCTCTGGAAGTGGAGAGGCGGATTCCTCATCATCATGAAGCTGAAAGGGTTGCAGCGCGATCTAAACCATTAAGCTAAGATAGAAGGAACCAAAGCGATAAACGGTCCAGATCATGTTTGTTCACAAGCCTTTGGTTTCTTTCTGCTTGTCCGGTCTCAAAGAAGCAAGTTTAGACTCCGCGAGGTCTGGCGCCCTCGTGTGACAAGTGGTTTATAACAGCAGGTTGGTTCTGCGACCAAAGGCGTTTGCAACAAGTCCTTGATGACTCCGTGCATGTGAGCCCAAGCCCGCCACAAAGCGGCAGTAGGGGGGCCAATAGACCATACCCAGATGAAAAGAACAAAACAACATTGATTCCACATCCACAGCTCCAAGTACTCAATGTGAACACTCTCCATGCTGCAGAAGTTGAACTAGCTGGAGCTCTCTGGTCTCAAGGGTGCCCGCATAGCATTGCTGGGCAATGTAATGTGGGGTCCAGGGCTCAGGGCTTGAGGAGCCGCAAGATCCTTCAAATGCAAACCTTGCGAGCATGCTCAGGCCTAGTGCTGCGGGATACCTGTCGAAGACTGAAGCCCTGAATTACGTTTGGGGCGTGTGAGGAGTATTTGTGGCTTAGGCGCTGGCATGGTGTCTCTGGCACGGCATGCTTCGTTGAAGAGGGCCTTGCAGCCTAAAACCTCAACCAGCACCAGGCTTCAAAGTCGTGTCTTGTGTTTCTAAGTCGTGTCTTGTGTTTCTACAACTTCCACAATTTCAGACTGGAGAAGCATTCCAAGGTGGTGCGTGCATGTTGCTAAGTGGTGGCTGCGCTAAATACAAACGTCGTTTTTCGCAGGGTGCTGAACATTGAACAAAGAACACAAAATCAGGACATTGTTTACGACGCGACTCTTGCGGCTGAGAGGACTTCGGCCTTCAAGTTTTGGTGTTGATTAGGGGGCTTGAGGAAATTGGACCTCAGCCAGAGCAGTCATGTGTAAATACCCAAGGCCTGCATTTTGGAAGCTTTGGTTTTGAGGCGCTGTGTGATTTAGCCGGCTCATGGCAGACCAGTGTTCCTGACATAGGTTAGGAGCATTGGTGCGAGGCAAACCAACTCAACCAAAGCAGACACAAGGCAGAGGAGGCGGCCCAAACTGCTCCAGGTGTTGAGCCCCCTCGACCCTCAGCATGTGTTGAGTACAGGTGCTCTTGGAGGCGCAAAGCTGGACGGACCTACCTTCATATCTCAACGCATTTCTCTTGCCGCCTTGTTCCACAACACCATCAACATGCGCAAAGTAACCTTTAGGAGCCGCACCCATTAGGCCAGCAATTTGTCGATAATGGCTACGGAGAAGACGGTTCATGGTTACGTGATGTCTGGCAGTCCAGAAGCTTCATCATCCTTCAGCCAGGACAGTCGCATGAAGACTCTAATATGCATGGCATTTTAGGCCAATTTTAGTCACCATTTTCTGCAACGTATGAACCACCACCTCCTCGCAGCAAGAATTCCAATTCCTCCCTTGTGTCAAGGATGCGACGTACCCCAACATAAAGGAACGAGGTATTCAGGGTTTCCATAGCGAGGAGAGACCCTGACAGGAGCCTCGGGAAAGGAGTCTCCGGCCTCGCTGCCGTGGACATCAAGAGGCGCTCGGATGCTGAGGCTCCATGCGCAAGTTGCTTTGTTGTCTTCTCTATCGGGGCTTATAAGCCCGGCATAGAGTTTAATTACACATGAAGCACAACTCAAAGATACCTGCTCAGCCCCCCACCACCTCAAACTAAGAATGTTCGCCCTAAAGTCTGGAACGCGGAGGTCTATCTAGGAAAAAACCGCAAGCACCAATCAACTTGTCCAAAGAAATGGACAGGAGCATGCCGACAGAGGACTGACTGTATGAAGAATGTGGGTACAGCGCCGGTGTAGCCCGATCTTGCGGGACACATTGTAGCCCAAAGCCCTGAGCCTGAAACTCCTTGGCGCAGGGCTTCCTGCCTAATTGGGTGAAGCCGAGCTTTGGTGCGAGGCACCCCGACTTGGGCGGATGACGAGCTTATCTGGGTCAGGGGGGTCTTAGGGTTTGCGCTCAAGACTTTGGAAGTTTGGGGCTTACAGAGAGCAGGTAGGGACCGAACGCCCCAGAAAGACCAAGCACGCATGGCACCTGACAATATGGTCAGATGGGAATGATTACCAAACAGCTGCGCGACCTCAGGTGTTTGTCGCTAACAAAAGGGCATCCAAGTCCAGCCTTGTCCTAAGTTTTGCGGCATGTTTTCCGCGCCGGTTGGCTTCAGAGAAGAAGACATACTATTTCAATTAAGTAGTTGGTAGTGTATGGTAGAAATTGTTGAAACGTGGGGAATGCAAAGCCCAATCCATGCCAACGTTCTAATTAACAACTACAGCTACCCGCTAAAAGTCCCCAACCCAGCCGTTATCACAAAAAAGCTAATCACATCCAACTATGGGTGAACTTGAAAGGCTGCTACTCGTACTTGCTGCTTGGGACTGGGACGGCAATCTTCAAGTGCTTGCATTGGAAGCGGCCATGCAAACAAATGATGTTCTTTCGAAGGTACAGCCATGGCAACACGGAATACCGGGCAGCTGTCTTCCCCGACGTCCTGAAGGAACTCAGAGTAGATGGGCATGTTTGCTGAGGATGCCAGAAACATTTTTGGGATAGGCCCCCGCCCTGTCCATCTTACATGGCTCTACGTTTTCATGCAGACTGGACCCTTGCACTCTCCCAACTTTCTGCGTGCACCATCTTGCACCCACCCTAACATTTCACACCGACGCCACTGTGGGCCCACGCGCCTGCACCCCTACACCCCTGCCATCAGAAACTTCAGCACTTTGTGCTCACATGCCTTCACCTGTGCACCGAGACATCGCACCCCCACACACCTCTGCAATACACACAGACACACATGCTCAGACCCGTGCCCTGCACCGGTAGCAAGAGTTGAGTGGGCGATGCGTTGCATTTGACGGTAGGTTTTTGTTTTAAAAGTCGCTGCTGAAAGAAGGGAGTGCCGGGCTTTGCCCTTCCGTCGTTTGGAGTTGGAGTATCGCTTGCAGGGCAGAGCACACGCATGCGAAGAAATGTTTGTGTTCACAATAGATCCAGCCTGAAGTCAGTGTTTCAGGCTCACAAAAAGGAAGCCCATCGGCAAAGTTTTTAGCTGCGCAAGGAGAACGCCACTGTTGACTGGGAAGCTATGATGAAGGGGCGCCTGGAGGCACTTTTTGTCACTGCTGCACGTTTCGCAATGTCTCGGGTGTCTCCACAAGGCAGTTACTTAGAAGCAAAACGGACACAGGCAGCTCAATCTCAACCCCTTAAAGATTCCTGGAACGTGTGCAGTGTGGAGTAGAAATACTCAAGCCCAGGGATTCGATGGCCATGAACGCGGATCGATCCCTTTCTCTAATTCAGTCAGTCGCTGCAACTAGGTGCACCACCTTGCACCATCTTGGACTTTCATCATCTTCGCTTGACGTCACATCCCACGCCAATCAGGGCTGGAGCTCGAAGCAGGGTGGCAAGATCCTCACTACGGATCCCCAGCAGCTGGGCTTAGGGGTTCTGAGCGTTAAGTCGCACTGTTGACAGTCATACTTCAATTGTGGGGACAATTGGATTATCTATTGGATTCTGTGCGACGGTGAACTATCAATTTGTGGAGGATTGCTTCTGATCTGATTCAACACACAGTGCTAAATCAGCGCCACGGATTTCAGGCTGCTTTCAAGAACTTAACCAGCTACTTGTAGAAGGCATGGTCTCTTCGGGCTGCGTTGGTACTAGCGCATGTAGAATCGCTTTGATGAGGAGGTTGAGGCCAGCAGATTTATGAGCAGAGACTTTTTGATTGGGTTTTTGGGGTTCACATGGAGTCTCCTTTGCGCACTACATCTTGTGCTATAGTTTGTGCTTCCGCTGCTGCTCACTTTACACGGGAGGGGCTGGCCAAGCTGCTGCAAAGAACGCGGACAGTTGTAGAACCCTCAATTCGAAGCATTTGCAGCAAGGATTCTGGGGTCCTAGGGTCGTAGCGCTTCGGCACGCATCCAGTTGGAATCTTCATCTACTGTGCTCTACCATCCGGCAGCGTTTGTACCTGGAACGGTATGTAGGCTTCTGATGGCTTCTGTGTTTGAACCTACAAGGCCATGAAGGGTGGGAGTGTGATCATGGATTGCAGGCCTTCCTCTTGTACAGCTGTCTGGTACCCATTTTCATCTCACTGTGTTTTGTCTTCTTGTGGAAAAGTCGCTTTCGCCAAGGGTGCGCGAGGGCTTGCTTGTCTTTTCAGCTTCGTTTCGCACAGGTTTAGAAAGATCTATGCTTATGCATGATTTTGGCCCATGATCCATTGGATTCAGCCCTGCCCGGCAAAGTTCTGAAGCCTCAGCAACTCAAAAGTACTGAGCTCAAGGTACAAGTTGACCTTGTCTGGAGATGGCTTGGAGGGTAAGGCAGGACGGGCGCGGGGCAGGGGCGGCTTTAGGGTTAGGGTGGTGAGGAGCGCGTGGCTTGGGTCTTCATGCACAATGCAGGATTTGCGTTCAACATCGAATGCTTATTGGGATTCGGTAACGTCACGCAGAGGTTCGCAGATTGACGTGCAGGAGTTACTATCTGCAAATTTTGGAAGCCCAACACTTCAACATTGAAAAGCGTTTTGAAGCCCCGCCACCTTTGCATGTTCAGAACTAAACCAACTCCAGCTCAGCCTGAACCCATAGAAGCCCTGATTCTACATCTGAGCTTCAAATCATAAAGCTTAAATGCTCATGCTTGAGGCCAGCCGCGCCTTGATCAACGTTTGCCCAGTCCAGCGCTCTCCAAATCAAAGATCAACATTGTTTTGCTAAGAATCTCGTGTCAGCTGGGTAATCAATGATTCAAGTCTCCGATTGGTGAGCTGACATAGGACCCTGGTTTTAGCCACAACCCCCCCTCCCCCAACCTCAATCCCAACAGCATTCATTGACTCCTCAGTTCTGAAGCACCAGAAGACCAAAAGCCTTCAATGCTTCAGCCCCAGCCCAGTAGAATCCCAAAACCTGAGCCTTGTGCTCTGGAGATCCTGGCACCAGCAAAGCTCGGCACAGCCTTCGGGGTTGACGGAACAGTTGACATGGTCCCTTGGCCGCCTTACAACATCCAGGGTTGCTGGCCAGAGATTTAGATTCAAATATCAGTGTTTGCGGCTTGGTGATTTGCAGTTAGTTGTCCGCTGGGTGCCCATCACGCATCGCAGATCTCAGGGCAGAACAAGGAGGTTTGGAATTGGAATTCCAAGATGTCGGGATTCAAGGCTACATTGACTGCGCCGTACTGCAGCCAGCGTTTTGCTGACACATTTGCATGCCTTTCCAAGGATGGCAAGTACGACGTGACAGGCCTGACCCAGCAGATAAGGGCCTGGGTATCAAAACCCTTCGCCGCAACCACGCAGTAGGTTAACAGTTAACTGGTGTTCTTACCACGGTTTGCATTGTGATTCCACTATGGAGGTTGACGAGTTTCATTCGGAACCGGCAGTGGTTTCCTGCACTCAAAATCTTTAAAGGAATAATCCCTCAACATGAAAATGCGTGTTTTGACATGTGTTCACGACTCATCAAAGGAGCTTGAAGGTCTCTTGCCTCGTTTGTAGCTAAAAAGAGTCACTGAAAGAAGTTATACGCAAACGCGTCTTGCCTCGAGGTTGCCTGGGGCTGGGATGACTTCTGTCTTCCTTAAAGTTATGAATGTACCCCGCCCAGTGGCACAAGATTTAGATGCGTTTGGGGCTTCTACGCCCAGAACGTGCGCCTCAAAATTTCTTGCCACGCACAGAGCTAGATGGACTGCTAACACATGACAGCCTGCGCGCTCGTGGTAAGAATGTGCCAGTGAGAAGTGCGCATCGCTCTGACGTTTATGGCCCTAGCGCCTACACAAAAGAACGCCTAGAGCAACAGATGTGGATCTTTTTTGGAAACGAGATGTTTGGATATCTCTCGCAAGCCTGACACTTTGAAGTACCCCATCATATTGCAAACTAGTCCTTGCCGTTTTGGTCTCTCTTTTTGAGTTGCCATCACCCAGTGATCTCGCATCCGGGCTTAGATGGGCTTAGGTAGGGCATGTATATATATATATATTATACAAATACAAATACACTCGTTTGCGACATCTGCGGAAGATGAGACCTTGAGCATTGAGCACAGCCCACTACTGCCACATACCAAAAGGGCTCAAAGACGATGGCCAGGCTACGCGGAGTGGAAGGGCAAGCGTCAAGCCGGAAGCATAGCACTTCCAGTCGCAGTCTTTGACCCTCTTTAATAACCCGGGTTCCCCCCCCCCCCACCGTTAGGGCCCTCCGAAAAATAGAAATTAGGGACTCTCAATACGGCCCCCCTGAGCTCCCACGGTT
>CAJNIZ010046304.1:26714-84364 GCA_905231905.1 Symbiodinium pilosum | reverse complement strand
GACCTCTTGAATAAACAGGGTCCAAGATTACTCTTAGAGTCTTAGATTTGTGATTGTTTGAAGTTGGACGAGCGGCTATGCTTAGCGCAAGATTTGCGTGATTACATGTCTAATGGCTCTTTTGTATATTGACAGTTCATGTAGCCTCCATGAGCTTAGCAATATACCTTGGCCGGCATACGTGTTGAATCTGTCTATAGTTTATTGCGGATGTGCAACAAATGTGTCAACCCCATGATTTCCGCGACCAGCTGATGACAGAGCCATTGCAGAGCAATCCTTGTGAATTCTTACCTCATCTCAGGCACCAGGATCTAGCCTGTAATCGCCACATCTCAATCCAGGTTGCCAAGGGCCTCTCGGTTGATGCGGACATCAAGGCTTGGATGCCGCATACCTGTTTAATGGTGTCAGTGTAGGGTCGTGAGCTTTCATCCTGGCGATACATCAAGCTATCTTATTTAACGAGGGTTCAAGAGCTGGGTACAATAGCTGCACGTAGACCTTTGAGTAGTCTGTTAGCCAGGAATATCTGGATTTGGGACGGGCCCATTATGGAAAGCCACACGTCCAGCGGATGCTGTTGGCGTCAGCTTGTTCATTATGATGCCACGCTGCATCCAATATTGTGGTTTCAGAGTGCAGGTCCTTCGCAGCTCTGACCCATTTTCCTAGCATTCATTCAGGACCCCGGTGCATCTTCATCTTTTTAGAATGCCCATGATCGGCAGGCAGCTGCCAAGCGAGGCAGCGTGGAAGTCGCACCCCTTGGCACTGGTGCCTTTGCGGAGCCTACATAGTAGTACCATTCTTGAGGGGTACGCCTTGGATACAAGTCTCAATGCAGAAAACGCAGTGAGCAGCCCTTCCATCTCCAACATCCAGTTAAGAACAGGAATTTGAGACGAGAATATTAACGCAGGGTGCTGTGATCGCAGTCACATAGAGTTTCAGCCTGTGCCATATATTATTCCTGTTCAATATTATATGGAATGCTTTCGTAGAGAAGGAGATGACCCGCCTGTTCACACCCTGCGGTATGCGTTCACGTGGAGCAAGGCACGATGTATGCAGCTTGACTCTCAGCCATTTTGCCTCATGTGGAATCTTTGGGGCAGGGTAGGATCCGAGCACAGAGTACAAATCCTGCACTGCGCTTGCTTAGTGTTGCTCTTGGCCGGTGATCGTGAAGCCATGTCAACTTTGCAGTACTTGTACTTGTTCAGTACCTTTGGAGCATGAGAGCGGACACGGGTAATTAAGGACGGTAGTGTAGTGAGGCACATGTCTGCCTTGAGCTCGCATGCTAGCATGCCATTGCCGCCGGCTGCGTCAAATCGCAACTTGCTTGCCTTATCGTGCTTGCAGCTCAGAATTTGAGTTTGAGGGATGAAGCAGAATTGCCGAAGCATAGCTTCGTGATGTAGGCTTGCGAAGCCTTCAGTTGAGATTTTCATAGACCCATATATGTTTGTTGCCATCTTGGCCTGCCCGTCGTACACATATTCATGCATGCACATACACACACCCACTCTCTTGGTCTGTCTCTCATTTCCCTCTCTCCCACTTTCTTTGTCTGTGGATCACGAGATTCAAAGCTCCATGAGCTACCTGGCAAGTCCAGCACATTGTCACCTGGTGGCCGTTGACCATTTAACCATTTACATTCCATGCCGGGCCTCGGGAACATTCTGGGTTTGACTTGGGGACATGCAATGAGCTTACCATTTTGGAAGGAATCCGGGAAAGAAGTGGTCCATTCAAGTTCTTCTTATGAACGCAGCGTGATGCTTTTCAGGGGTGGATTGTCCCGCCACAAAACACAACAGCATCCAACTCCTGTGAACGCTTGGAATGGAACTTGACATGCAGATGAAGCTTTTGAAGCTGTACAAGGTACAAGCCGCACCTAGGACCTAGTTAGGCCTTGACTAAGTTTGTCTCCGCACACAGGCAGTTGGCCAAGCTACCACTAAGTTACCAATTGCACGTCCAGTGTCAGCATAAAACAAACTGAGATTGTGGAACATCCATTCGCGCTCGGCAGCCAGCCTTTGGCCCCGTAACACTGAACCTTCATTTCTGAAACTTTAAGCCGAGGCGTGTAGACCAAGACCTGCAGCCCAGATTTCAGGAGTGGTCGCGCGGCCACTTCACCTTTGGAATTGCCGCAAACAAGCATCCCAGTCCCAGGCCAGGTGAATCTGGAAGATGTTCATGCTTGAGGGCTCGGCTTGGCATCCTTTTGCCCCAAGAAGCATTCAGGCTCTCTTTAGTCTATCTCCTGGATTTGTGCCGCAAACTTTTCCCTGAGTCAGTTCAAGAACTAGCTTATGCTTTGTTTTAATCGGGCGGGGCATGTGGCCGCCGCGAGGCCTTCCTCCAACTTCCTGTTCAGAATTTGACCGCTACACTTGCGGCGTGTCAGCGCAGCAGCTTGGCGAAAGAATGGGATGCGATCTCAGCAGCTGGGCTTTCAGGGCTTCGGAGCACTGTTTCGCGTCTGCAGAGATTTGGGGCTTATTCGTATCTGACATTGAAAGGGCAGGCCGCTTGTAACATTGCTCAAGCTTGTACGTACCCTTATCGTATGGACCCCACGCTCCTCAATCAGAGCGATGCATCTCACATCCCTGTTCGCTGTGCATGATGCTAGCCACCATCATCATGCAGACCAAATGGTCAGCATCGCGGTCTCCATGTGTGAGATAATCTTGGACATAAACCTTTGAAGTGTTCGCGACGCAGGGGAATCGAGAAGCTTGGACTCCTTCTGATCAGAGCCAGAAGAGTCTTACCAGTGTGGTGGCCAACCATGTTACGCAGCTAAGTCTTTGCCCTCAATCTGCACCGCCTTCTTCAGTGGCATCCTCAGAACTGAAAAAGCCTTTGAGGTGTCCAATGGCTGCGCGCTTCACAGCTTTTCTGGGCCATGTCCCAAGCCGCCACGCCTCCGAGCACCATCAGCTACAACATGACCTTGGGAGATGCACGGCGTGTCGGGTGAATTCTTTGAGGCTGTGGTTCTCAGAGGTCATGCGTTTACATGTCATCAGGATGTAGCGGCAGCTAGAAAGTAACAAAGAGTTGAAGGTAGCTGGAGAAGAAACTGAGTAACTATAGGGCCTTGCCGCGAATTCAGGCTTTTGTCGACATCAAAGTTGGAGTAGTCTGTATTTTAGCATGTAAAGGGCTGAGGCAACAGATCTGAAGTTCTGGATGGTTTCAGGACATAGATAAAGTTCATGAGTGCTCGTGCTGAAGTCTTGGGATTCAGGGAGTCGAGATTGAGGACCTGAGGCGCCAGCATTGTGGTCGTGCGTGGACCCAGGCCCACCATGCGTACTTATGAGCCACTTCGTGGCACATCTCAGAACCACATTCTGAACTATCCAGAAGCTGCCAGGTCTGCGTCGGATCTACTGACACTTTGCCCTGGCTTTGAGGGTTAAAGTTCAGGTTGTCAGTCCAAACTGACCTAATCCACCCCGCAGTGAAGGACGCTCAGCACCTTGCAGAAGGCGAGCGAATGGCAGCAAGCGCTTCATCTGTGGCTTGGCTGTAGTGTGGCTGTAGTGTTTCGCAGGCTCTCACGCACCTGCTTGCAATGCATAACATGGGACCTGTCGCAACCTGGCGTAGAGCTTATAACGCAACATGCAGACAAATGTGCCGCGCACACGGGCGCACAATCACTAAAGGTGTTTTTGTCTTTGTGGGAGCGTGCACGCACAGAAAGTGCGTGTTTGGCCAACTCCTTGATGTAGCCGCGTGGCACGAAATGCCTCTCTCGAAGGCTGAAGATTCTACGTACGTCACGCGCGGCGTTTTTGAGGCTCTGGAGTTGTGCGACGAAGGAGGTCGACGCGCATCCGATTGCCATGCATCCGATTATCGGAGCATCAATGCCTAGGAAGTATATATACATATATATATATCTGTATATATATATATCTCTCTCTCTCTCTCTCCCTCCTCGTCCATGTGTGAGCGCATTCGATATCACAGCAAGCATGCCCAAACCATAATCTCGTCCATGTTGGAGAGAGTCCAATAAGTAGGCAGAGTATTCACCCCGGCGCATTTGTCCAGGGTTTGCCCTATGAGTCTAATGCACGCACCATCAGTCCCAGCGCGTGAGGAGTTCCGATGTAAATCAGTCGCCCCATGAGTCCAGCCCCACTTGTCCAAGGGCGTGATCTGGTTTGAACTTCTAGTCACCTCATCATTTGACGGGTTCTGATCACCAGAACATCCATGCGTAAACCTCAGCATTTTCCGTGTACGAGAGCATCCAATGAGCAGAGCATCCAAGCCCAAGACGTAATATCGTCCGTGTGCGATTGCATACGATCACCAGAGCATCCATGCCTGAAAAAGCGGGTCCAAACCGTGCTGAAGGTACTTGTATATAGCAATACAAACCGATGAATCGGCGCGCGTTTATTGTCCGGCGGACCGTACCATCTTGTCGTTCCCTTGGACAGGGGCTGTAGTGATGGTTTCATGTGGCGCGGCTCATGAACCTCGCATGACAGAAGCGACGTTGAAGAGACAGCTTTCGCTCCAACCACGCCCAGCGCCAGCATTTAAGATTGCTGATCTTAATCAAAATTCTGAAGGCAAGCGCTTTGGTGTGCATTGGAGAGCATCTTGCGCATTGCTCTGAAGCATGGGCTCTGTTTGCATCATTCCAAGGGCTAGGTGTATAGGCTGGTGTAGAGTTCGCTTGTATGTTCGAGGTTTCTTGGGTTCACCCAGTTTCTGTATGCCTTCAGGGTGAAGTCGATGTGCCTGCAAGTGATCGATAGCTTACACGACTTCAGCTTAGCGCCTCTGTCAGGTTCCGAAAGATGGAGTCTTCCCAAGCAACCCCAGATGCTCGTCTGACTGGATGCCAATTTTACGAGCGGTTCAAAGGGCTTTCTGAGTCAGCTCTCATGCGAATCGGTGCCAGGTCACAGCAACATTGTTCCGATTAGGTGCACCCATTGGAAAAAGGCCATGCATCCCAAGCAGCACCGACATTCAAGATAAGCCTTATCCTGATACAGGGCTTGCTGAGGTCTTTCAGACTTGATGGCTTCGTTTTCTGCCATGAATTTCAGTCCGTTCAGATCTTTCCCCTCCCCCCTGTGGTGTGGTGGGTGTTGCGTCTTTCAAAATGCCGGTTCTTGTCTGTAAAACATTCCGACTTTCTCCCTTCCCGTGGTGGGGGCGTCTGTCTTGCTTCCACAGCTGTCGTGATTTTGTGTCTCATCTTTCCCGTCCCCCCTGTGGTGTGCTTTTCCTCCTCCCACGCTTCTCAGTATAGTTGCAGTTGCTATCACCCTGCAGCAACGAACTGTCCTGTTGGTGGAAGCAACACTGGAATGGAATTGTATACAGCTTGCTGCAATGCGGTACCAGGCTTTTTTGGGGTCGGTCAGCTCGATCCCCCTCTTCCTCCTTCCTCCTGTGGCGTGGGTGTAGGCGATGCATCCCTGTTCCTGCTGACGTTTACGGTATCTCCGACATCATAAACAACGATGGTCACGAGAAACGTGACTGGGACACCCACCATCCTTGTGGCTGCTGGCATTTTGAGAATTGCAACATTAAAAACGATGACAATTACGAGAATCGCGCATCCGAGGTCTCTCAAAAACGAAGACAGTTACGAGGATTGTGAACTTGTGACTGTTTGCACTTTCAGAGGCCTGGGCTAGGCATCAGGGGACCATAACATGGGGGCGGGGGGTTAGGGCCCTGGGGATGGCATCATACATATGTCGCGTACAAGGTACAAAGACCATAGACCTCAAGTCTTGGAGGATGTGATCAGCCACAACATTGCTCTCAGCGCCGTCTCTCGCTCAGCAAGCTGGCCAGCAGCGCTGCAGCTGCTAAAGCAACTCCAGGACACCGAAGGCTTCTTTTTGGGGTTGCTTGGAGGAAACCCCAAACTTGCATCAAGTGGCAATATGGATTCATGACCGTCATCTCCACAGCGATTCCCAGCACAGTGGGCAAGGGGATTCTTTAATCTCCGGACAGAACATGTGGTGCTTTGGGCTTGGAATCAGGCCTTTGACTGCCAGGATTTGTTTGGGGCATCAGGCTTGATTCATTGGGGACACGATCCAGGGTTTGGTTGATGGATGATGCGGAAGTCTTGTAAACTGTTAACCTGAACTCTATACTGCGCTGTAGGGAATTGAAGTATAAGGATGGGCTTCAAATCCAGCTCGAGAAGCAAATTCCAAAAGAAGGATGTGCTGAATCTAGCTTGGCGAGTTAGATCTGCGACGGTAATGCCGTTCATTGGTAAGATTGGCTGCTGTTTGTTTTTGAGACCAAAGTCCGCTCAAGAAGCATGCAACCTGGCAACCTCCTCCTGAAGGCATGAGCGCCTGCCATGCTTGCTTATTGCGAGCGTACGCTTGGCAGGTTAGTGTAAACGCAACCACTTCCACCCTCGCTTGCTTCTTTCTCTCATCCTAAGGCCTCTGCATGCAGTAATTCATTGTGATCATGTGTGATCCGTAGGCTTAAGTAACTTTAGTTGCAAGGCACACCATGTGTACTACCGAAGGGTTGCTCTGATGCAGTCGATGCGCGGGTGACTGGCAGACGGTGATCATGCTGTCATACACTTAAGATGTGACATTACTCATGCTGCCGATGAGCGATTTGGGTTGTGCATGAGAACAATCCCGTGGTTCTGTCTATAAGAAGGACTGCAGCCGCCTGGCTCCCAACACAACCAGCTACAACTCCGCACTCTGCCACGTGCCTGTCAAATCGCTTGTAAGTGGAGTCACTCCGGGACCTCGTGACTGAGAGAAAGAGTGGGTGGGCCCACAGATCCAAGGCTCGTTTCAGAGCAGCAGCAGCTGGCAGCAGGCTATGCAACTCTTTGGAAGTCTGTGCCTTGACTGTACCGATCACCTCAATCAGCAAAAGGCCTGCTACTGTAGCTTGAGATCGCTTGTCAGTGTTTTGCACCGTCAGTGAGATAAGAGGCCAAGCCGAAATGATAAGACTACTTCAAATTACTCAGTGCCTACACATGACATCCAGGTCACAGCCTAGGCCACCGGGAATCTATGAGAAAGTTCCGCCTTCTGCAAACACCTGGAAGGTCAGCGGCTCTATTGCGCCCTGACACCTACACCTTCACTTCTGTAGTCTTAGCGTGGCGCAGCAGCAAGAAGCATCTGGCAGGTTTCTGGTCTTCTTGCATATGGTCAAGATGAAACTTCCTGCTGCGGGTTTCAAGCCAACTCTGTTTGGCCACACAGGGCATCTACAGGTGTGTGTCAACATTTGGGTACCTCGATGTCTTGGCGACAATGGCTTGCAGTGCTTGGTTTTGAGAATGCGGGAATGAGGTTTTAGTTTTGACTCACCTTCCAACATGTAGCGCAACAAATTGCTGAAGTCTTCTCTTGGGGTTCTTGGCCTTGGCTTCCAAGGTCTTAGTGGCGGGCTCTCGTTTGAAGTTTGAAGCCAGGTTTTTCCCACAAAAATCCTTCCGCTGGCCAACTTCACCACGCTAGTAGGCATTCGACATAGTTTAACACAAACACATATCCGGATTCTATGGTCAGAAGCCCATACCGGAGTCCCAACAGATCGCAGATCCCTTGCAGGTGTGGGGCAGCTCAGTGGCAACGAGCTCCTCCTCGGCTTTGAAACACGAAGGTTGAGAAGTGGAGGCATGTTTCAGAGGAGTCTCAGGCTTCCTGGTTGAGAGTGTTTACAGCTCATGCTGTAAGGCTGTAGGCTTCACGAACAATTCAGTGTCTAATCGGCTTAGCCTTCATCAGTTGAGTTACAGGGCCTTGTTTTGTCAGAGTATTGAATTGTTGATGGTAAGTTTTTGGTGAGACGTGCCATGATGCTAGATTGGTCTTGAACCGCGTTCAGCTTTTTTGCGGACACCCGCCCCGGGCCCTCCCCGAATCCATCCGCTATACTACACCTGCCCGGGCGTCATAGCCCCACGCTTCGGTTAGCGGTAAACGGGTTTGGTTCAGGCTTGCACTGTGATATTCATCATCTTGCTTGCGTTCTTTGTTAGTACGCGGTTGTCCCTCAACCTGTAAAAGCTCTGCTATGTCGTTCCATGCTATGCAGCTTGAACCTCAGTATTTCAGCATCATATCAGCGGTTGCTTGGGCTCAGGTGTTCCTCTGCAGACCTGTTCATCAGAGCGCATTACAAGTCCTCACCCAACAAGGTGCGCAACCAAAGGTTTCCCCTTCCCTCTCCGGGCCAGAACTGGGAGCTCCATGTGCAGGGCCTCATGCTAGGTCGCCTAACAGCAGTCTACCCCAGCTGAGGCCTTAATGCTCTTCAGCAGCATGCGCCAATCCCACGTCACACCGACACTGTTTCTTGTGCTGGCTCTCTGGGAGCGTTTTGTTTTTTTTATCTATCAGGCTACTGGTAGGGAAGGCTGCTCACTAGTTTCATCGCATCAAGTCCCATGAAGGTTCAACTACAATGCCCTCCTGGCTGTGTGCCTTTACGCAATTCAGACACCGGAGCGTATTGTGGGCACAATCATCAGTTTAGCCACAGAAGATCTCAGAATCCGGCTCCTAAGCTTGCTGTTGCGAGAAGATGTGCTTAGACCCGCACAACAACGAGAAATCCTACCTGGCTGTTTTTTGAATCTGCCCGTGAAAGCCTTTTCCCCTCCACAGCTTTGCGTAGCGAGTTCACAGTAAGCCAAACCTACGACACCACACATTATCCCTGCCGGGTTCTTTGTCAAGGTGCAGCAGAGCTGCTGAGTGGCAGACTACATCTCAGCTGCTTGAGGCCGGCTCTCCACACTGCGGCTGTTGAGCGGTTTCAGTCTGTTTGCGCTGTGAAAGCGGCTAGGCCAGTTCCCACTTGCTGGCTGCCTAGCGTTTTCCTTCAAGAGGATGGCTTAGCAGTCTGGACAGCTTGGGGCAAGTCAATTTTCCGCCATGTTCTCCTCTCCTTTTTTGCCACGTAAAGAGATTCCACAGCATACGGTTACGGCTAAAGTGCTGAAAGTCTACAAGCCTCCACACTACGGATGTTCCCAAATTTAATCATTCTTATTTGTGAGCAAGTTGCCTCTAACATCCTTCGAAACGGAGAAGGACGCTGCGAACGAGCGACTGATGCCTGACCAGTCCCTTGCCAGCCTTCTTCTATGCGTCTCAATCTTGGTGGTAAAGCCGTAGAAGGAGCAATGCAGCAGAAGCAAGAGGACAAGCAGCAGCAGCAGCAGGAGTCTTGAATGTTGATGCAGGGCTCAAGCAGGTCAACGAACAGTAGCAACATGACTAATCTTGAGGTCCCACAGCACTGCAAGTTTTAACATGCACTGCAGCGGGGTGTTGCTCTGCTATCGGATGGAGGACGCCTATCGTGATCTAGAAGGCATCTCTGATTTTCAGATCTGAGGTACAGCTACAGTTCTGCAACTGGTGCACTACAAGCGACCGCTCAATGGCAAGTAGCGTGCATGCCGCTTAGCTCGCACATGGGGCCCAGACATGTCCAGGCAGTTCCACCACTTCAAATCCAGAGGTTGGGAGCAAGGCATGCGCGCACGCCACAGTGGCTGAGTCAGAATATGTTAGAATTGAGAAAGGCACTTACCCCACAAGGCGTGATGTTTGTGAAGTACTGTTTCACAAACTGCAATGATTTTGTGTGTACGTTTGCACAGTAGCCCGCGACACTGCGGGTAAAAAACCCTGCGTAAAAGTCGCAAGCCGCAAGCTTCTCAGTTATTTCAATTAAACAAGACGCAAATCGTGTAAGCATCTCATTGTATGAGGAAAGTAAGTGCTGGCCAATAGTCTGCAGTGAACTGGGGATTAAATTTTGCGGGAACGAGTTGGAGCCCGGAGCAGTTCTTTTTGCACAGGCTGCTTGAAGACCTGCAGCAACAGAGCTTTGTGCCCAATGCGCCTTGGTCCGGGTTTGGGATTTAACGGCTTGAGATGTCCAAGATAGCCTTGAGTCTCAAAGGATTCAGGTGAATTCCAATTTCAACTTTCCCTGAAATTGAACAGGGGAATGCAGCTGTGCATAGTACTGACTGCTTCACGGAATCTCTCATCGGAAGACAAATCTTGGCCTAGCTGTCACACAATTTCAATCTACAATTGGATTGCCGCAGAAGGTTTGCCTGTGTGCGTGTCTTCGAAGCTCATGATGACAGGAAATACTAATAAGGCCATATCGCTCACGCTTCTGAAGCGTTGCGTTGGGCACATTTTTTCTGAGTAAAGGTCATCATGTACAATGCCACCAACAGCGTGCTGGAGAAGGATGGGATAGAGAAAATGGGATCTGGTCTGCGTACAGTAGTGGGCTGCGCAATGCGGGTCCCTCTTGACAATGCTCGGCCCATGTCGCCAGTGCATGTCGTGCACCAGCTTCAACGCTACACTCCAGCCGAGGGTAGAATTGCGCTGTCTGGTCACGTTCAGAAAAGGGCCTCAGATCTAGGCACGAAGCGCCCTCAATCCGGTAACCCCTTGATACTAGAGGCGGGTCAGTGGCAGCTGTCTCTTCAACTACTGCAAGACATGGTGTGCGATCACTGCCGGCCAGATGCCTTCAGCTCCTCCAAGCAACTAGCAAGTCAAATGAGCCGCCCGTAGGAAGTCTCAAAGCATCCTGGCATCAAGAGTTCAGGGCTGTAATTTCTCTGCAAGTGACAGATATGCTGCTCAATCCTTATCAGAAGCGTGGCTCTGTTCAAGCAATTCGGAGACCATGTGATCTGGCGGAGAGCACGTAACATCGAACGGAATTAGGTCATGGTTACCACTTCAGTTCGAGTAAGTGGCTGGGGTACTTCACAGAGCTCTCCGAACTCGCATGCAGCAGCTTGTCTCCTCTGCAAAACTGGGACTCCGACAAAGCCGCTTAATCCACGATGTTGCGATTGAGCACTGAGACAGTACTACCAGGCTTTGACATAAGAAGGCCAGCATATGGGAACAAGATGAGCATCCACCCCTGAAAGTACCTCAATTGTTTTGTGAAAGCATTGGCGTCCACATCAAGCAAGTCTAAATTTGCCTTCGATAGGGTTCCAGGTTGCAATAACCGTTTGGTAAACTTCCAGGGCATCAACCATGAACGGGCCAGTGCATTTCCCTCATAAGCTGGCTGCTTTGGGTCTTGTGTGCATGGCAAGCAGGCACGGCAAGACAAGCATGACAAGCTTGAACCAATATATTCTCAGGCTACAACACTGCAATCAGCTCCTGCGAAAAAGCTGGACAATGGCAGCATCTCGCTTGCAAAGCTCACACTATGACCCATAGCTTTCCGGGATCCACTGCTCTGCTGTTGACGCATGTACAGCTCGCACAGCATCTACCGGCTCAAACACTGAACCAACAGTGCAAACCCAGAAGATGCTCAAAGTTTCCCTGCGCTGTGGACAGCAGGCCTGTGACCACAAGTTCGATGCATTCGACACCAAGCCGTCAACATTTGGGTTTGCAGACCTGCTTGCTTTAGGCAACAACTCCGATACACATACACTGACATCTTGCTTCTAAGTGCTGCAGACCCCAATTGGTCGAAGGTCGGGCCTCCACCTTTTCCAAGCGATGCTCGTTGCCAAGGTCAGGAGTTAAGGGGCTCAGTTTCAGGTGGTGCAAACGTCCTTTAATGAGATGCAGGTTGCATTTGGATAGGTGTACGGCCACAACTTCCTGAGCAGCCGTTGCCCTTGCTGCCACTCCTTCTCAGAAGCTATTACTGCTCGCAGGTCACGCCTGATGCCGCTTGGAAGCAATCTTAGCAAGCCGTGTCGCACATCACCCAGGACTTACCACTACGTACATGGTTTGGCAATATGTCCACTTGACATCCAGGAAGTCACTAGCCTTACCTCAGTATCCTTGGTACGGAACGTCCGTATGTGCCGCAGTGCCGGGATTGTGTCTACACGTCCTATGTAAGCTCTGAGGTCTACAGCTACAATGCCACGATCAGCGCCTGCGAGAAGGGGGGAAAGTGGCAGCATCTTGTCACTCATGGCACTCGTACCTTCAATATTCGAGAATGACTTCTGGGCTTAGTATTTAAAACCGGCTTCTTAACAGTTGCCATGCTAAAGGCAGGAGGAGTGTTGAGACTATTCGACTAGAAATGTAAGTACAATGCGGTACAGGGGCTGGAGGGTAGGAAGTTGGGAAGAGTTCAGACAGTTTTTCTGCAACTGCTAACAGTTCTTTATGGCTCTGGAGTTGGGAGTTCGATTGCGGCGTCTACTAGACCAATGATTACTCTGGCACAGGCAGCATTCAGTAGCTCTCATTTCGTGCTGCATGTGGGTTGTGGTTCACAGCGCTGATAGTAGGCACAAAATAATCGCAAACGAACACGCAAGCCTTCGCAAGTTAGATGCAAAGCTTCAAGCAGTCTACCAGGCGATTGAACTCTACCGATTCTTCGCAGATACTCACAAAGCGTACGGGCACCTTCGATGCTTGCTGAATTGGAAGCCCCGAAGCTGAAACTAGAACCAGTTTACAACACCTGGACGTCAGCAGAAAAGGCAAGGTAGTCCTATACACAATGCACCGCGCTACATTGAGCACATATCCGCTAAACCTGAAGCTTCAGTGGCCCTGATTCGCGCTTCACTTTTTACGGGGCGCACCTCTCCCAGCATCCCTGCCGCAGATGTAAATTGTGTAAAGCTCCGACTCTCACGTCCTCGGCTTCCCCCCCAAGATCCCAACATCCCATTCAAAGGCCACGCCACCCGCTCGGCTAAGCTCAGGTTGGGCTTGGCTCTTTTCCTCGCCATGCCGAATGCTTCTGTCACGCCTGCACCTAGCCTGAACATCAATCAGGGGGATGCTTTGGAACGGCCATCAACGTATACAGCTGGCTGCTTGAGAGTTTTTTGAACACATCATTCAAGCTTGCTCCAGATCCCTACCGTAGAAGCCTGGGGCAGGCTCATACAACCAAGTGGAATTCGGTATATTGGGCTAACCTTCTGCACCATATAGGTTAAGTTGTGCTGGGTAAACAGTTGGGATGTGGCTATGCTGCTGCTTCGTCCCAGACCAGTCAAGCCAGTTGGCATGAGCATCCCTCAGTGGACTGACAGGGCTAGTTCATCACAAGCGCCCAGGATGACATGAGCTTCTGCGCCACAATCAGTTCCTGCGAGAGCTTTGGAATTGCACTGCGTTGTGTTTCCATTGTCACCGACAGACAAGGAACTTCAAGGATCCCAACAACAGCAACACAGTTTTGAGACCTGCCCGAAAGTCTACATGGTCAGCTGTTTACATCTATTGTGCTCTTGGGCGGGCTTCTGGAGAGCTTGCGGAACTAGGCATGAGACAGCAGAAGTTCGTTTGGTTTGAGACTATGTAGCCTGGCATGGCGTACGGTAGCTCAGGATAGCTGAGGCGTGGTTGAATGTCCCAAACTTGTTTCCTTCCGATGTGTCAGGATTGAGTCGTAATTCGGTATTGCCCCAAGTTCCTGAGCCCGGGCATTGGACATGCAAGTGTATGAATGGTTTGCCCCATGCGTGTCTGTAGCATGACCGCTGTTGCCGGTGGAAGAACAGGAGGAAACACGGTGTTGATTGGGAAAGGATTGTTCTGCATTGAGTTCATGATGTTAACGCGTACCTAAACCATTCCGATCCCGAAAACAAGTAGGTGTTTTTTGCCGAACCTGGAAAGCCCAACCATGCCCAACCTGTTCTCAACTCAGAAGCTCCGTTTTCGGCCATGTGCAATCCGTATTTAGCCTAGAAAATGCCCACATTCTTACATGCTAAGAACCCAGCTTCTGCGTCAGAAGCCCATGTAGCATTGTGATAGCTTGCAAGGTCAGCCTCGTTGATACTTGCTACACACCTACCTACCTGCGCCAGAACCATGAATCAAGAGATTTTCTTCCATCTCTAACCGCGCCTTGATCGACCGTCACGCTTACAACCCCAGAATCGCTCTGGCCTGCAGCTTCGCCGCAAGCACGAGCTCCTGTGGTCTGGGTTCATTGATCAGCAACCATGAGGAAAGGTGCTCAGTGGCAGCTCGCCTTGCGGCTCCTTCCCCTGGCACGGGCCGCAATAGAGCAATGTGGAGAAAAGAGGACCGTCCAAAAAGAGCTGTTTGGGTCAAGCTTCGAGCGCAGTGTAGGGTCATGCAGCACGGGTGCGAGAACCAAATTTTCTTCTGTGGTGAGTCACCTGCAAGATGATGTCATGCCCCAGGATGCATAGTCTTTTGCTGCATTGCAGTAGACTCCTCGTGGCACCAGTTGCTCCCAGCGAGCGAGACAACAAGTGCTGAAAGGGGAAATTGCATTTGTGGTTGTGTCACAGGTCAGCTTGGTAACTATGCTCTGCGATTTTCAGGCTTAAAGTGTCTGGGTAATGTGAAATCCGGCCTGCTAGGCAGTTCTTTTAAGTCCCAGTACTGACGCACCGAAAGCATGCACGATGCAACTTGCTTTTCGCAGATGTTCACGTTGAATTCTTCATGACCAACGTCCACCAACCCCCCCCCCCCCAACTCAGCAGCATGAGATCGTAAGCCATGCGTGAACCTTAGAGGCTTTCCAAGGCAAATCCGCACTGCCAGAGAACTTAGGACTTCCGCAACAATTGAATTTTGAATGATAAAAGAGATGTATGAAGGCCTTTGTCCGCTAAATGTTCGTTTCAATTCTGGTTGACGGCTTAGGTGCCACCATCGACGTCGGAGCGCTTGCGCCGAAGATTGCGGCAGAGGGATCGTTCTTTGGCCTGGTGTGGCTGAGGGTTGAGGTGTTAGGTATGTTGAGGGGCCCCCGCTGACTTTGGTTTCTTGAATTCCTCGTTTTTTACAACGTTTTACAACGTACAGGGGCAGATTGCTGCCCGCACAATCAGGGATTGTATCCCACTCCAGGTCCTGTGTGGGCTTCTTGCTTCACATAGCCTCGCATCAAGTCAACCGGAATTAATTAAACTGCAAGAGCGTCAGTCTCCCCCAGCAGCCGCGCCCACCAAGCATAGCTGCGACATGGCATGAACCCTTGAAACCCTAGAGCATAAATCCTAAGCTGGAACCTCGTGCTCTGTGAGCAGACATAAAAGTCCGAAAAGTTTGAAAAAAACCGTTTAGGTGTCCGTGTAGTTAAGCCCAGGACCGTGGCCCTCCGCAGCCGCTACAAGTTCGGTGCTTCGCGACCCGCTGTGGCTGCCGCCATGACACTGACGCCAAAAAAGGCCACAAGAAGGAATCCCCGAAAACAATTGCAGCAAATGCACACATATTACATAGCAATAGAAGGAACGCTTTGTGACAACGTCCACCCTTAATTACTTATGAGGCCCAAGCACCAGGGTAGGTTTGCAAGTTTCATCACCTTTTGGCACTGCACCACCAATGCACACAAGCACCATCCTGGCTCTGAATGAAAAGTACCTGCAAAACATTCACCCTGAGCTCCGCATTTCAAATGCAAAAGTCCTGCAGGTCCCAGAGCTGCAGGCCGTCGGCATTGCCTCAGCAGATGATGAGGGAGAAGTCTCCAGCAGTGTCAGGCCGGTTGTCAACTCTGTGGGTGCGGCGCTTTCGTAGTCGAGGGATTATGGCTTGGAAAGGCGCACAGTTCACCACAGCGACTATAGTGACTATGATTACAGCTGCAGCCCAGGTTTGAGGATCGGCTTAACTTGAGAGATCGTTTTCGGTTCACGCTTTATCAGCCTTTCCGCGTTGTTCCTGGCCTCTACACGTGGAGGTCAGGAAGCATGTTTGTGACCTCCAGCCTCGCATTTTTTGGCGCTACGTCAAGAAGACGAGGTTTGGGGTTCAGGTGCCAACGGTGTCTAGGTGTGGATTTGCCGTGGCTATTGTGAAGCGGCTTATGTTTTGTGCGCTGGATTCGGTTTTGTAGCAGGGTCACAGCTTCAGGGTGGAGACTTTCATCGAAGTGGCAGATGAGAGGCTCCTCCGTGATCGCTTTGCATACCAAGTGTGACAGCACGGAAGTGATGGAGTGTCAACACTGTAGTTCTCCATTGACGTTTGTCTGTCTAGCCTCGGACGACGCAACTTGACTAATCCCATGTGAAGTCAACGGGTCGATACTGGTGTTCCATTTTGTCCGACGACTTTGTGGCTCTCGCCACCCGGTGGCTATGATAGTAAGGCGTTTCGTGGGTCCTGATTTCCAAGCTCCAAATTCCAAATATTCCGAGCCTTGAAGCTGACACAGGAGATTTGAACCATGAAGCCACCCTTGAATGGAGCCATGACTGATGCCTTGCCAGGGTGACTGCCACCAAGCTTCGGGGCGTGGATGCGCCTTCGAAGCAGACATACAACAAGAATTGGCGAGTTCACGGTGTGAAGTCATTGTGCGGATAGTCCGTGAAGTACTTGTGTTCCTGAAGACTGGACTTTCTGTCAACCCTCTGGATCCAGAATCTGTGCATCATTTGTGTATAATGACGTTTAAGATCATGTGGGTTTAGTGTCCTGCAGTCCACATTCGCAGTGTAGTGCCCACAAGTATGAGCGTGGCCAGGGAATGCACGATTCATGCAGGTTTGTGTTTGTGGTCTTGGGATTGGGATTGGCTTCAGACCGTTTGCCACTTTACTGCTAAACCCTGGACCCTGTCTTGATCCTGTCCCTGAGTCCTGTAGAGTTCGCGAAAACAAAGGGATCTCCTAAGCAAGGTCTTTAAGGCATTTCCCTTGCTTTGCTTCAGGACTTCTGCTGGGCTTCAAGCCCTGAATCGCTCAAAGCCTTGCGCAACGCAGGCTCGCTACGAGATGAGATCCTCCGGATCCAAGGTGAAGCAGGCCGCGCAGATCAGGCCAGTCTCACCTCACTGTCGGAAGGATGTGAAAGGATAACTCAAACTTCTGGTTTCTGTGACAGAGGAGCCTGATTCCGTCTGAATTTGAACCGAGACATCTGATACATGGCTAAATGAATCAACCCGCCAGTTCTCCTCGCGTCGACTTCGGCGACGGAAGTCGCTGGCTCAGAATTTAACGATATGGGACACATTGGCAGTCATCAGCTGGCATTCCTTCTTCAGCCCGCAAGAACTCACTGTTTGCGAAAGGCTTCCTGCCTTTTTGCAATGTCGATTCGGAATCCTTGGGGCTTTGCACACACAAGGACTCTGGAGGAATTAGCGTGTCAGCTTAGTATAGCATTTTCTAATATTTTCTACCTAGGGCTGCCGGTATGAATTCTCAATAGATACACCTGCCAGCAATCCCAGGTCGGTTGTTGCGCTCATGGTTCCACAAAATAGAGCATTGTAAGATGGCCTCACCATAGTTTGAGTTGGCCAGCAAGCTTTACAACTCTGCTGCCGCGAGGTGCAGAATTCGGCAGTGTGGAAAAAGCTTTCACACAAGGCTGTCAAGAGGAAGGATTGCGTTGCATTATTTCGTGCATACATGAGCTCACGTGCCCTATACACGAGCAAAAGGCCGCAATCACACACCCAAATTGTAATGACAGCAGGTAGGGACTGTGGAAACTGACTTTCTTTTTTTTCCAAAACCGCTTTGTATAACTAGAACAGTCATTTTCAACCTGCAAATATCATATGTGCCCGGATGCTAATCAATCCAATCCTTCAGGCTTGTTGCTTTGTGTCAGACGTCGTGCACGACCATGCTTTCAATGAAATGGAGGTTCGAAACTACAAGTCAGGCATCAAGCAGCTTGAGCAAACCAGAAATGAGTTTCAGCAGATTCCGCCTTTTTCCCAACCTTATTATTCACGCTTGCATGGGCTTGACGTCAAGGTTGTGTCGGGATCGGCTCATAAAGTGAGGGTTGCATCTTGTGGCTTCAGGCTTCAGGCTTCAGGAGTATGACAGTAATGGCAAATCAAGCTCCATCATCCTGCTTTTCCGCCAGAGAAAAGTCGATTTGACTTTTCAGTAGAGCGCCATACATTTCACCTCGTGGGCTGTTTTCTGGCCCCTGCCTTGATTGACAAGGGCTGCGCTTCTGACTCCAAATTCTGTCGAGGCTCGAGGACCACCCAGGTATTTTTGCAACATCTTAAGACCTATGCCGACCCGAGCTCTCCGGGACGCCAGAGCTGTACACGGCGCCGTAGCCAGCAAACCAATTACCCATCTGCCGCCACCGTTGTTGCTGGCGTACACGAGTAGCTGCTGATTCTGAGGGGTCCGGCTGTAGGAGCATCCAAATAGGAGCTAAGTCCAACAAGCCGCTGAAGCACATTTGAAGCATACTGCGCGGAGCTTGTAGGATTCTTCCGAACCTTCTATATACTCCTTGGGGGGCCACTTACAATGTCAAAGCTGAGGTTACCTCCGCCTGACGGGCAAGGCCTACAAAGGCGGCACGTCGTCAGCACCAGAAAGTGTAGCTGTTGCAAGCTGCTTGAGCTTTACTGACCTCTGACTATGAAAAGGCGCCTTCCACAAACTCGTGTCTGGGGCCCTGTCCAGAAACCACAGCGCTGCAATGTAAATCAGAACACCGTTCCGGAGGGGTAAGTTCTTTCGTCTTAAGGGAAACCCGAAAGTGCAAGGGAATTGTGATCTGCTCAATTCTTTGTTGAAGGTGAGGACTGGGGTGAGAAGCCGCGTGTGCAGCTGGGTGTCCAGTATGAGGGCAAGCTCGACATTCTGGGCAGGCCGTTGCGTGTTGAACTCAGCATTAAGTAGTTCAAGCATGAGCACCCTGGTGCAGATATTCAGATGCAGGGTTAAAAGCCACAGACACCGTCCCTTTCTGACCCTATCTATCTCTCTCTCTCTCTCTCTCTGGCTCTCTTTGCTTGCATCTCTCTGTCTCTACCTCCCTCCCCCTCTGCCTGCCTGCGATTAAGGTCTGCCAAGATCTAGGGTGGAACCTGAAGGTCAAGGTTTTTCGGGATGCTGGTCTACGTGTGTGCCGGCGAGAAAGTCTGGTTTCAATGACCAGTATGCTAAGCTTTCAATGTCTCTGGCTTCCGACTCATTTTTTCTCCAGCTGCATCCGGGAAGGCCTTCAAGGCCCACAACATGTGCAGACTGAATCCTGTCCACTCATGTGGCCGTGGCAGTGCCAAATCCTGACAGTAGATGAAGCTTGAGCTCAGATTGTGAGACTGGACCCTGCCCCCCAGCCTGAGACCTTGATCCGACCTTGTGAGTGGACTGAGCAGACTTCTGCAATATGTTCTGCATAGGCCAGAACCAAAAACAGTTTGAGATTAGCTGCAGGAAGCATAATGATTTGCCTCAGCTGTACAATCACTATCATCGGGAAGAGTGTCCTGCGGAAGGAAGCTGGATCTGGGCGGCGAAAGCGCGGGATTCGACAGCGGACGCAGCCTCCTGGATGAGTGCCTGGCCACCAAAAAAGAGCTCAACAGGATGGCTGATTCTCAGAGCCTGCGTTACACATCCAAAAGTAAACCTGTAGTGTACCAGTCTCTTGTAGTTCCAGCGCTCCTTTTTTGCCGTGCTCACCCTAGCATGCATGCAGCGTCATTGAAGGATCAGCACGACATTCCTGGATTGATCATCCAGCATGCCCTGTAGCAGTGTTTCCATGAGCATGTCTATTGCTGCTGCCATTGGAGGGGGACCAGCAGGCAGTAGCAGCAGCGGCAGCCGTGGAGGAGAGGAGAGGAGCAGCTATTGTAACGAGGAATAGTTACGGTACCTCGTTCCGATAAGATAAATAGTAGATGTGCAGTAGCATGCAGAGCAGCACTGTACAACAGTCACATTTACTGCCAAAGTTGCAGGCACACGCACAGTAGACCAGCAACTCAAAATACTGCTCGACACTCCTCAAATCTCCTCAAGCTCTTGAGAAGGCCACGCCTCGACCGAATTGTCATGCTGAGGATGGGCCGCCCTTGGACCAGTCCAGAGCTCAAGAAAGCCACCAACACCGCCACTGTTGTGCGAAGGCATTTGCTTGGTTTGCTCAGTTCTGGAATGAAGGTTTTGGATGTGGCATGGCGACGTCAAGTGGTTCCAGGTTTAGGATGCCGTAGCGGTTCAATGGAAGATCCAGGAAAGACTATGAGTGAGAGACCGTAAAAGCATTTCTCCGGGCTGAATGGTTGGCGTTCTTCATGGATTTGTTTCTTGAGGCTTCAGGATGGTGGAACTGATGTCAGCTGTGGCTATGAAGGGCAAAACATGTAGTTGCAATGCAACCTTTACATCGTCAGCTTGGCGCTGCCTGAAGCCAACCATCGAGGAAACCTCTGTTGCTACAGGGAAAAGCCCCTCATAAAGCCGGCTAGGCTAAGCCATTTGAAGACATCTAAAGCCCATAGCCCAATTACACTAACTCTTCCATTGCTTTCTCGATGCTTAGCCAGGCCTGATCCTCTTTGATGCTTGGCCCCAGCTTCCCTGACAATGCAGGCGCATCAAGAGCGAGTACGGAGAGGGCAAGCGATGGATTACTAAGTGAGCTGGAGAAGCTCAAATGATTACTGTGGTACCTCTCTTGGCCCATCTGCACAACGCATTCAGCCTGATAGCATCAAGGCCATCTACCTTCTAATCGTGTGGGCAGCACTGAACATGATGACCTCTCATGTAGGAGTTCAGTTTTGTCTTGGTAGGGAGGAACTGGGAGTGTCTCTGTTTCCTCTATCATGGACGGGACCCTATTATGCAGCAATCTGTTGCCTCGGAGCAGCAGCTTCAAGCGAACACTGAAGTACGGTGTGTACCGTGTAACGAGCTAAAGTGCAGATGATGCCAGATGCAGATGGATGAGGGTATACTCCTGAGCGGTGGGCATTTCGACCCCTGCCAATTTGAGAGGCGGTGGCACTGCAGGCAGACATGTTCAAAATCCCTCAAAACAACTAGCTTGCAGCACTAGCATAGCAGCCATGCATTTCAGGCTGGCTGTTCTTTATGCCGCCTGCAAGAAGCAACTGCAAGCTCTTGCATTGTGTAGTCACAGGACTTCTGAATCGCAACATCCGAAGAGGATCTTAAAGCACTAGCCTGAAACTCTTTAATCGCAGAGAAGAAGTAAAGACGATCTCTTCAAGAACACAAGCACAACATTACAGGATGTCAACGGACGTGTTGCCTTGCGTGTCACGCGCCTTGCGTGGCTTGCCATTTTGAGCGCTTCAAAGCCACTGAGGACCATCTCAACATAAGGGCCCTGCCAGCAAAGTTTGATGTTTGGGCTTGAGCTTCTTGAATGTTTGAAGAATGTATCTGAAACTGCTGAAGCTGAGCTTACCTCTTTTCCAACATCTTCTCACGGGATCCGATGCAGCACTTCGACCTCACACAAGCCTAACACACTGCCAGCACACACACACACATGGTTGTGGAAGGCCCTCATGCTGGGATTGGCCCCGCTGCAGTTCTCATCTCCCTGTTATCGGCCTCGCCAGATGCTGTCAAACTCTGCTCAAGGCTTGCCAAAAGAAAGGGTCTAGCTTCGCAGCCTGGAAGCCCATGAAGCCCTTCCTTTGGTGGGGAATTGTGTTTCATGCTGGATTGCTCGGTTTTGAGATGTGCGTCCATGGTAAGTAGGAATGGTAGTCGGACTGAGCGTCTGCATCGTGTCCATTTGCGAGACGAAGCCTGCAACCTGTTGGCCTAGTATTCTTCAGTGACAATTTCCTTCACACCTATCAAAGGGGGTGCATGTAACAAAATTTGGGCCCTGAACACGCAGCGTTTGAACTGCGCGGCGGGTAAAGCCGGAAGTACATGTCGAATCTGCTTCGTTTGAATATGCTACTGTAAGCTTGCTGTGGCATGTTGGTACGTCAGTCGTGCGAGCGGGAAAAAGGATCGTAGCTTTCTTAGCAGATCCACTTGGGACATTCCATGGGTCCGCTTCATGAAGTTTTACTAGGCACCAAAAGCGTTCTCCATTATTTTGAAGCGACCCTTTTTCATGTAGTTTGGCAGCCCCGGTTCGATTTCACGCCCTTGTTTGGAGACCATGTTTAGTTTAGACTTTGGAAAGCTGAGGGCACCACTGCAGCTGTGAGCCCTTCCCCCGATGACAGCAGAAACCTGTACTATTGACAAGAGGCAAACAAGTCATGGGAGTCGTAGGCCCCCTAAAGGTGGCGGCTGACCTTGTGTTAAATTTGAAGAAGTAACCTTGGCCAAGCTTGTACTGATCCCCTCTTCCTGTGAAGAAGCATTCTCTTTCCTTGCAACAAGCATGATTTCGGGAGTTGCTGCCAAAGGAGATGCAAGAGGAGTTTCACTCACAGGAAGTTCGGGTCCGGCTGCTGGAAGCTTTGCACTAGCTTTGATTTGCTTCTACTATGGGCCGACTATGGGCTTCTACCATGGGACCGATGGAGATGCAAACAATCGTCTGAGCAGCCTGAATGAATACGAGGGCCTGTGGGCTACAACGCACTACTGGCACGAGGTGGACTTCGATCCCACATGCGGTCTCATGTCCAAAACTCTGCATTTTGTTCAACCTGCAGGCATCAGTCCGCTTTCCGCCCCCCCCCCCGCCACCAAGCATGGCTTGCAGAGCAACGAGGTCAATGTAACTCCTAATCTGCATGTAGCGGGCTTTGCTCACTTGTTGGCCTGCAGATTTTCCTGGACGGGCACTTCGCTGGCCTACAACTCAGGGTTGTGAGTTCAGGTTCGGGTCTTGCAGTGTCCAGGCTTTAGATGCCCAGAAGGTTTCTGGATCAAGCAAGCAACGCGCCATAATCCGCCTTGCTGCATGGGGAATAGTTAGATCCGCCTGCGTAGGCTTGTGAATTCGTATCATCCGGGTAGAACATTACGCCCTTCGAGCTCCAGAAGCTTCAGCGCTACCGCTTCGGTCTCGAACGTAACAAGCGCAATCCACAAAGTCTCGAGTGCTACACCGTTCTCGCATGCTTTATGCCATGACGTCATGAATCCAAGCAGTGTGGCCTGAGCCGTAACCCGCTTCTCAGCGCTGTGGGCAATCCTGTGCCTGCTGAACTGAACCATCCTAGCCTTTCACATCTTCAACATTACGGCCAGAACGTTCAACTTGCTTAGGTACTTTAGGAAATACCCATGAATCTGCACAGCCAACTAAGGCAGAATGGTCACCAAGAAGCATTGCCTTGAGGCAAGGAACTGCTAGGCTAAAGAAGTGCCAGGGTGTTGGCTTTGCTGCGGGGTAAGGGACGGCAGGGCTCACCAAAACAGCTTGGTATGGCTCTGAGTTGATCAGCCTCAGCTAAATGGGCCTTGACCCTGGCCAGGCGGTCTAGTCAAATACCCCCAAGCTTCATGAAGGCTGGAGAGACTGCAAATAAAAGCCCAAAACTGTCCTGTAACTGTCACGACCGAGAAAAACAACAACAAAAAAAACAAGTGACTTGATTGAGGCCAGGCGCAGGTGTCCCTTCAAGAGGTCGCCTATAGATAATGACAGTTGTGCTTGCGCTTACCGGACACTCTCGCTGGAGCATGTCTACTGCCACAAGCAGTTGGCAGCTCGTGGGACGAATCCAATCATCTCTAGGTAGCAGGGTGTGGGTGTTTGTGCAGGTGTGTTGAAACGGCACCTGTCCGCCTGTCCTACTCAGCTGCAAGCTGCCTGCTTAGAAGTGCTATGCCTCGGCCTGTGCTTGCCATGTACTGCTTCTATTTCGGATGGGCAGATGACACAGTATACTTGCATGGCAGATTTTTTAGACCCGCGGGCTCTGCCACTTCCCGCATCCATGATTGCCAGTTGGACTTCCGCAGTACAATCTTCCGTCAGTCACAGTTGTGCTAGTTGAAGAAAAATGCTTGCATTGCTGTACGCCGAGCGGATTGTTTTGCATGATCCTCCAGAGTCAGGAGTATGGCAAGTATTCAGCACGTCTCGTCGCCATCAGTGTCTTGTACTGTTGTCACGCATCGTTTCGCACTAAATCGAATGATACAGGCGTTTCTGTACAGGAGCTTGAAGGTTGTACGAAAAGCGCCAAAATTTGATTACAACTTCATCAGTCTGTGCTCCTAGATTCTGATGTCCATGGCTTCGGATCCCCCGATACACATCTGATCCGTAGGTAGGCTCGAATTAGAAGCAACAAGCCTCCTGGCAAAGCTCAGTAGCCTTCTAGACTTCATTCAATAGCAGAACGGGTTGCCCCGGGCAGCCCAGAAAGGCACCCCCCAAAAATATTCTGTTGAGGCTCAGGCCGGCTGGACCTGCTTACAGAAATCATTGCTTAGCGACCATGCATGGGCGGTTTGATACGAAAGCGATTGGTCTGGACCTGGCCCGGAACTTTAAATGCTAGAGCTTCAGATCATCAAGCATCATTCAGAAACAAACCAAAAAACTTCTGGACGCTCCAAATGGGGGGGAGTGCTGAGTAGCTCCGCAATACTTCACGCAATTGAGGCCCTCACACTAATCAGGCACTAATCATGCTTCAACATGATGAACTTTGGGGACTGCTGTGCAAGTTCAAGAGCATGGACCGGCTTTAGACAGTCTGCCCTTGTGCAGATTGCAATGCCTGTGGGTGCTACGCTGCCATCGCCACCGTTGCTGGAGGCAGCATGGTCGCTGCAATCCTTCCTCATCTTCGTAAATTAGATTTCAACCATGCGGAGAGTACCAAATGCAGCTTAGCCTGTTGGGGAGCGCAATTGACGGAATTAAGCTTGCGATGACAAAGTCATGGGCTGTGAGCCTGAAGTAAAGGCAAGGCAAGGCAAGACAAGGCATGCCTTGGGATCACGGGCAGGTTCCAAGTAGCCACGTGTTTGGCATAATGTGCACATTTATGGAAGCTTCCGTTGACGTGCATCCTACGCTTTAACTTTAAAAGAATTGCGCCCAGCCAGCCCTAGCTCACGAAGAGCTCAATTGAAGAAGCAGAGCCGGAATCCTTTACCTGCGGGCCTTGCATGCTTGTAGCTGAACAAAGGAGAACGCCTTTCTTGAACAGCCATGGCATCTAGCCTGATGGACATGATTCCTGACAGCATATGTGCATCAAACCTCTGGCCTCTTGTAAGGGTGCCTGGAGCTGCCTGACAGGCTTTGCAAATCCTAGCCAGGCATGATTACAGAAAGCTTTGAAATCTTCAACTTATCTTGGTCATGGTGACTTTTTTGGTGTCTGCTCTATAAAGAACTCAATGCTGAAGTCCTCAAAGTGCGGGCCCCAACACTTGCAGCCCCTTCCTGCCAGCTCCTTCGGGCGATGAGCGATGCAAATGGTACTCAAGAGGCACGGCACTTGGTGCATTTTGGCTCGCTCGGATGTGATTCGCACACATATTCTGCGGTTCCAGGAGCTGGTCTGTCGCATCGTTGAGCCCAGCTGGGTGAGTGGGATTGGCTTCTGACCCTGAACAAGAATCCCGCCTGTTTTGCATGCAAACGTCCAACTCAGGTTGGAAAATGCTTTTCTAGGAATCCACACTGCCTTGTCGGGCGGTGCCTTGGCACAAAAGAACCTTCTCAGTGCGGCAAGACTTCTTTTCTCAGGAAGCGCCCCTTCATAAAGACACTATAAGTTGCCTTTGTGGAGCAGCCTCATCTGGTACGGGCCTGCTACTTTGCAAATAGATCCCAGCGCCCTGTGATCCTGCTCCACTGGCTATTTCTAGGATCCTAGACGACAGACCTCGCCAAACGCCGCAAGAGGCGGCCCCAAGACCAGAGATGCCCCCTTTAGCCCTAAGACTGGGCAATGACCTGCCGTTCTCACTTGTACTGCAGCCCTGCATCCTTGCACCAGCACAGAGCCCACAACTGCACCAATCTTTCAAATCAATGCGTGCAACAGGCTGATGTTTACCAGAAGAGGGCAGAGGCAGTTTCTGCACTTGACAGCTGCTCATGGCGCAGAGACTTGCCCTGTGGCAGTATAGTCGTCAAAGCCAAGCAGCACAGAAAACCCTGGCCCTCTAAACCTCGAAATGCAGCATCGACTGACAGGTGGTCTCTTCTGTTCTGGGTCTGGTTCAGGCCAGCTCAAACTGCTGCCGATTTGCAGGCGTAGGTGGATCTTAATGGCAAGGCCAGAGGTTGAGGAGAAGGATCTAGAAAGGCCATGGAATGCTGGCCACCTCAAGTCTCGGTTTCATCATGTCTGTAGTGTTTTGCGGCAACCCGCGACCAAGATGTAGGTTGCCGTGTAGACTTAGACGCTTCCGGCACTTCCACTATCTTTTTTGTGGTGCGCTTCTGAAATCCGCTTTCGAGCTTCGATTTCGCAACAGGGCACAAAATGCACTTTCTGTAGAAGACGGCTAACCCATACCTGCCCAGCGGCTTCATCCAGAAGATGATGGGGGACGCAACTTCCGAAACTTCTGACTCGATGACCATGCAGCCAAAATCGCTTTCCGTGCGGAGACATGGTTTTGAGAACGCGGCCTGACTCACAAACAGTGCCCTCTCAGATGCTCTTTGTGCCGCCCTGTCTAGACAAATTGCTGGTACATACAAGCTTTGTCTAGAGATTCGCAACATTGAAGCCCCCACCGTAGCGCGCGTTAAGAAGTGCTGGACGCTTCAGCAATTCTCTTGATGCAGATATAAGCTATGGGAGGGAAGGGTAGGACAGGCTTTTTGCACCATTTTGCGAAACTTATCAACCGCAAGGCAGACATGGATCCTACTCTGCAAGAGCGGGCAGAAGGCGAAGAGGAGGACGAGGACCTTGTCACCTTGGGTTGCGGTCTGGTGGCATGGGGGTGAGTTCTCAGAGCTGCAGCTACTGCCACTGCGAGAGGAGATAGGTTTGCACTCCGGGTTCGCTGAGGTAAGGCTGAACGAGAGATAAATGATGGATAGCTTGTTGATGGCAATCGCGAGAACAGTCAGGCAGTGAAAGCGTGTGTCTTGATTCTTAGATGCAGCCAAGAGTTACTCGACCGGTCTTTGTGTGCAAAAAAATTACATCCACTACAATGAGGCCCAATGCATGTCTCAAGACCAGGCAGTTCGGGACAATGAGAAACTGAAGAATTGCACTGACAGCCGCGCTCTTGCTTCAGCTCTACGCACTTGAGCCTTCAAACTTTTGCACCCTCAAGTCAGTACCATTCAGTACCCAACAGCCCTTCAACTTGTCAATCCCTGAGCCTGGAAATCGATGTCTGGACGGACAGGCATCGGAAGGTGTATGATGCCCTTTGAAGGACAAATCGGGTGCCACCTTCACACCTCCAGGCGAGCGTGAAACAGAGGCCTGGTTGGATGGAAGTCCTTTTGTTTTTATTTCGCTGATGCTGCTGGCGGCCGGGGCGGCGGCGCTGCTGGTCATGGTGGCAGCTGCGGCGGCGGCGGCGGCGGCGGTGGTGGTGGTGGCGGGGACAGCAGTGGCGGCAGCAGTGGCTGAAATCCAGTGTGACAGAAGGCTATGAGGCCCTACGTGGTCTTCCTGACTGTGCTTTCTTTTTGGTGTAAGTGTCTGTTGGGATCACCCATGTGCTGAACTCAATTAAGTAGGAGTGCAGCGCAACGCTGAGATAGAGTGGTCCATATCGCCAAGAGTGTCTTCAAATTGCGCATGTCAAGACATATTCATCTGAAAGACTCGAGAAGTCCGGAGTTCGTCATGCTGAGGTTGTGACAAAAGACTACGAGGAGATGTCAAAGGCACCAGTCTGGGGAACGCTTGTCAGGCTTAAGTGACGGCTTGCGCAAAAAGGATGCAAGGCCTGCCGGGTTCAGAAGCTCTTCCATAACTTCAAGTGATTCCATGCGTAACGAAATGCCAGCAAGCAACGTGTAGCTGCAGAGGTCAAGGTCATGCTCACACAAGGTTTTGCCGCTGTTGTTGTGAGGGCAAACCAACGCGGCGTAGCCTTGTCGCTCCATGTTGGGGAAAGTGTGAAGTCCCCTGATCCCACCCTGACCTGAATCCATGACCTCCAACCCTAGACCTAGCGAATGCTTCCAACAGCAAGCTCAAGGCAAAGCCACGGAAACTCCACCCTGAAAGCATGAGACCATCTCCACCATTCTTGTAAGTCCAGCTGTGAGGAGCTTGAAACCTTACGCGGCGAGTCATCCAGGCATTTCCTGCGGCACATTTTCCTTGTGAGCTGATTGCCGCCCTGTTTGCCCTTTGCATCTGCGCTCATGAAGCTCTGCTAAATCTTCTACACACAGTCGCCCCGCTTGCTTCTGGTGATCTCGTATGAATTGAATATCGGGTTGGCCGAAAGGCTGAAGGATTCAGGAGGAGTTCAGGCTTCCTATGGGTTTCCTGAAAAGAGTTGGCAGCTTTTGTGGATGGTGTTCAAGTTCATGACTCCGTCCCCACAGGTCCAGGGAAAAAGCTGTAAACAGATGAAATGTTGTCGCGTTCTTCATTGAATTTCCAATCTGATACTAGGATTTTCAAAAGGGCTCACCTGTGATTGCAGAAGAAGGAAGGCTTTAGCATCACGTTAAGCAAGTCCTGGACGCTTCCCATTTAGCCACTGTGACTGGAGGCTGCAGAAGGTACAGCAGGAAGCCGAGGAGCTTCGTGTGAAAAACGCAGCCTTGGCTGGGTGCCTACGATGGGGGCATTTGGGAGGAATAGTTCCAACCTTGGGCTAGTAGTTGTTCCAATATTCGACTAGCAGCAAGAAGTAGACTAACTGCGGATAAGATGAGTAGACTGCTAGTACCACACATGGATGCAACACAGGTAGCGAAGCCCCACACTGTACGTATCCGGGTTATGCGGCCCTTGGGTTGGACTTGCGGATACTGTGTCCAGAGCATGTTAAGGTGGCCAAAGGTCAGGGTCTGCAGTTGCAGTCTTGGGTTGCAAGCTTTCGGCCTCCGGTCGTCCTGCTTTGCGCAGCGCACCTGTTGAGCTTTAGGCTGTTCGCTCGTGGATCTGAGGGCGACCCAAGCAATGGTTACTGAATACGCCGACTACGGTCAATCCACCATCGTATGGTATGAAAGAAGAGCGACATGTGCAGCGACTAGTTGCCTCACACAAACACACGCCTCGGAAACCCAAACCCTCTGTCCCTCCCTGCATGGCTCTGCCACCAGCAGGAAACGCGCAAATCTACAGAACAGCCCAGTTTTCTCGCTTGAGCTTATTTATTCTATACAGTTCCTTGTATGACCCGTCTGAGCGCCACAAGTAGGCACTTGGCAGAGGTCAACTTCCTCTCCTCCGCAGAGCGCAGCGCGGCAAAACTCCGTGCAGCGCTGACGGAGGTGCCTGAGATTGTTCACATTGCGCTCACAATTTGGTTTACTCGTAGGATCCGATTGGGACCTGAATTCAGCAGCCTTGAGCCATGGTCACGCTGCACGGAGTACTTGCACCCTCTGCTTACCGGAAAGAAGGCAATGCCGCTCGTTTGTCATCAACGCCGATGTCTCCAAAAAATTCCAAAAGGATGTGCTGCATATCTATAGTTCTTGCTGACTCAACCGCAGGGAGCACTGGAAGGAGACAACACCATGTCCTCCATGCTGATTCTAGTAACTGTCGTATTGACAGGCTGGAATCCACCCCATCTCATCGCCAGAGTGCTCTCCCAAGGCAGCGCATGCTATGCTGAGTGTGCTCTCCAATGTCCCCCCCTCGGGGTGATGTAGCTTTCCCCCATATTGCCCCGACGTGAAGAATTTTTTCGAAACTCCTCTTTTTCTGTCCGTGCCTGGGTATCGCGCTGCATGCGAAATCATATATGCCCGCTTTTCTATGGCTTTTCCAAGTTTTTGAGTTCGGCAGGGTCGGTTTTCTTATGTATTTCCAGGCCCAAAGGTGAAGCAGAGGGAGAAGACCTTTTAAGGGCATCTGATTCTGCTGTCTTTCCAGCGAATTGTAACCTGTTTGGCGCTTGTAGCCTTGTACTTTGGAACGGTTCAAGGCTGTCTCGGAGTCCTGCCTTTTCTGTGCTTCTCTTTACAACTGCAAGGCCGTCCTACAGACTTGCGTGGTCTCACCTTTCAATCCTAAGCCTAAACCAAGAGCCCTGATGACCAACATGCATCAATCCCGGACCTCCTGATGTGTCTTGTCCAGCCCATGCAGGCTCTGAGACAGGCAAACCAGTCCCCTCCTGCCGCTTCCCCAGAGTTTTAGAGGTTGGAGTTCAACGCGAAAGGTTGATTGTTCACCGGATTTGTGTTATGGGGTGCTTGGGCTGATGCAACTTGTGCTTCTTCAGGGTATCTGTGGCAATGTGTGTAGAGATGAGCAGATGAGCAACGCTAAAGCGCCCGAGGCCAACGCTGGCATGATGAAATGTGAAGCTTGAGACTTCGAAGGTGATGCCAAAGAGTCAACTTAGGAGGTAAAGCGCTGACCGCCAAGTGTCGGATATATTTGCATTAAGTACTTCGAGCCGTCGGTCTTGGGCAGTGCAGACTGTAATCAAGGATGAAGCGCAAGCTTCCAAAAAGAACACGGCTCTCAAAATGCAATTGCAACAACCACCAAACACCCTGCGAATACCGTTCTGAGCCCTCTCAACTAACTCGCCAGTGCTTGAAGCATTCTGTTTGAAGGCAGCGGCCATGCCTTCGTAAGTCTTGACTGCCCAGCAACAAAACTTTTCCACCGGCCGTAAGCATGCGTTTTAGGACTCAGTGGCACGTGCCAAGATGCCTCAGAACGCAACTCAACAAAATTGTAAGCTGTGTAGCTCTAATCGTGCTAGAGCTGCTAGAGCATAATTTTCACGAGATGGACAAGCATTCCAGTCTGGACAACGACTGCGTATGTTTCCTTAGGTCAAGGGCATTTCGCACAAACGGGAAGTGGGGGCAGGATGATTCTGATTTTTGTGTTGGGCGGCCCTCACGACAGAGGGTTCAACGACAGCGGACTACATCAGAACTTCAAGACATTTGCACTGCTCCGAGCAATTTCCATTGGGCAAATTTCGGCAAGTTCGAGGCTGTAACAAGCATGTTACAATCCTGGTGACGGAGGCTGCAAGCCTCCACCCGCTTGAGAACAATTTGCTGATCATGAGAAACCGTTGTAGGGTCATAAGCTTCGTGTCTGGCGTGCTCAAACCTCTGAAAGAACCACCTCGCAATGCACAGCAGATTCACGCGGAGTCCTCAGGACTTGCAAGCTGACATCAAGGAGCCGGCAGATCTAAGCAGACGCCTGTTTGCTGCTTTTGCATATGTTGCCAGGTGAATTGCACTTTTGAACTTAGGAGATGTGGAGGAAAAAGCTTGGCGCCAATAGTTTGGAAGACGTTTCTTCTGGGAAAGCAATGATCACTTGAGCGCTGTGATCGTCAACCCTGCTCCACTTTTACGCCAATACTCCCAGACCTCCAGACTGACCGGTCTGCAGTCTGCACTTACTATCGAGAGCTGCCACTTTCTGCATGCGGAGCCCAGAACAGCAACCCCAAACCTGAAGCCTACACTGTTCTTCTGCATGCCTGTTGGCCACGAAAAGTGATCCAGCACATATTTCGCTACAGTATGTTATAGCCAACGGTTCCCTCTCCCCACGCGCCTGACACACGCCAAGCAAAAAATGGCGACAACGAAGCCCTATAAGGTCTGAATGAATGCCGCTAAATATGGTTTGTCTTGTACGCTAGACACACCATCGCACGCTGATCAGCAGGAGTTGGAATCTTGGGCCTCGAGGCTTCGAGGCATCCGCTGAGGTGACTGGCAGCTTTTCCTGTTCACACTCTCAATGCCTGGTGAGGATTTGGATGGAGAAACTGTGGTGGAATGAGGGATGGATTGTGAAGTTTTCTTCGCTGTGGGGTGTTGTAGTTTCGATCTACCAGGGTCCGTTAGGATGTCTGAAGGCAAGTTGACAGTCTTTGCGTCACGTACTACCCGCTTTAATGGCTTTCCTGCTCTATTGTTTTGAGCAGTCCATAATGAGGAGGAAGCAACTCATCACGGAATAGCTTCGCAAGCGTCTGAAGGCCGTTCATGCCTGCCAGGTCGCAGCACGTGAGCACAAGAGTGCATCTCCTGCTCTGACTGAACAGCAGTGCGTGTGCGTTCAGGGGCTTCGAAGTACGCGACGGATAGCTTTCAGGTGCATTCACAGTGTCAGAATTGAAGTAAGTCGTATGAAGGTCTGGATAAGTTGAAGTATGGTATTCAGATGCCTTTTCTGCATTGACAACAATCAAACTGGCATCCTTGAGGCTGAGGTCAAGAAAGAAAGTGCAGGTGGATGCGATGAACATCTGGGTAGGTGAAAGCTTGCCAAGAGCTACACGTTTTTGGCGAGAGGCTCCAGGCTTTGATCACCAGGTGGCTATCAGTCGGGTTCACACAGGCTTGTGATGTTGCGCTATCATTATCCGGGCCCAAAACAACATAATATATATATATATGTATATTGCAAGCCCTGCGCAAGATGTCCTTTGCCTTTGCATATGGGCAAGTTCGGGGACATACATCATGGAGTTGTCCTGTCATATAATTATGGGGATTGGTCTAAAGGTCCTTGTAGAGACGGGACCTAGGGGTGATGCACTTCCTGAAATGGGAATCCTAGGCAAAGAGGGAACCTAGTTTGTGGTCATGTTGGGGGCAAACAACAGTTATGCACAGCTCAAAGCCAGAAATTTGGGTGACAAAGTTAACCGGACGTCTTGCCTCATTCTCGCGGCAAAGAAACTACCGAAACTTCAGTACCGCAAGCCCTCTTCGGAACACCACATGCTTCGACTCAAGACCTTAGTTAGTATTTGTTAGTTCTCGAGCTTCATGTCAGCCTTCCTACGGCGGGAGCCGTGAATGTTCCATGAGTCAAGCCTCGCGTAAACTAATAACTTTGTGTACATTCTGCCTGGCAATGTTCAAAAGATTCGCTCTGGCATTTGAAAAGACAAAGCGTCAAATGGGAATATAACATTGAAAGCATGTCTCTCTCTCTCTCTCCAGAAAACCTGGTCTCTTTTTCAAGGCTGATGCCGAATAGGAGTCCTAAGAATGACAAGACCCATGCAATGTACATTCATCACTCCAGAATACATTGAAACATGACTCGTGAACTCATAAGCTCAAAAGGCCTGCGAAGCTTCAAAAAAGCGCAGTCTGTGGTATGTGTGCATGTGAAACATAGTCCGTGGGCCTTGCTTTAGACCTGACAAAGAGCTCAGATGATCGAAAGGATTCCGGCCCGAGTTTTTTAAGTGCAGGAGCCAGGACCCAATGAGGCGCTAATGTCAGAACCGCAGACAACAAGCTGAATCCGGCAAACCTGCAGGCTTCACGGTCTGAGTCATGAACTCGCATGCATAAGTTGTTACGCGTTTCGAAGCCGTTTTAGTTCTCCCTGAAGTCCTGCTTTGATACGGCGCAAAGGGTGCTGTATAAGCAGGCATCTGCACAATGCGATTTGGCCAGCAAAATCAGGGGCCTCTCATTGCCTTTTCCAGCCAATGATGCTCAGTGGTTGGAGTCAGGATTGATGCCGTGCACCCCTGCTCACTGCAATGTATTCTAGAGTAGATTGTTGACAGCTGCACTATGAGATTCCCTGGACATCGCACCACTCACAGTGGCCACTGCACACACCTCACCGTAACAGGCCATGATGCAACTTCTGAATCCCTGCCAGCAAGACGTCGTGGTGCAAGCAGTGTGCAAAAAGGCTTCCGTAAGAGCCAGTAAGTAAGGGCCAAGAAAAGACACTGGCTTTGCGATATGGATTAGCAAAGTGGGAATTCACACAGGGCTGCGGCCTCCGAGCTTGTAACTTGCCCCGCTAAAAAATGGTCTCGCCTCATGGATGCATGACACCAGGGCCCACACTTCTTTTATAGTCCCTACCTGTAGAGCCCCACGCTGATGGCATTAAGTGACTCGGCGACAAAGAATGGACGTTGCAGACGGAGCAGCTTCAAGCTTCCCTGTGGCCACCTATGCCACCTGTAACTGTAACCTGTATCAGGGCATCATGATCTGCTAAATCCATGTTGTACGCAAGGGGCTGCTGCCAGACTTACAGGGCTCCTCGGCTGCTGTAAGCTGGCCGGCCTGCTGAGAGCAAAACAAGCTGTAGCTGTGAGCTGCTGGATAGGCAATCATTTATAGAATATAGAACGTACCAGAGCAACCTACTCCTCCCGGTACCAAAGGGCATGCTGTTTGGATAGGCCTGCTTAGTTGACGGGCTTCCTGGATCGACTCCATCTGCTCCAGCCGTACCGGTAAGCCTGTAAGTCTACAGTCTATGCATTCGGATGCCACCCTGGTGCGGTTGCAGCTTTGCTTCCCTGCTTGAATTTTCTGTTCGTAAAAAAGTTGCGAGTGGTTCGAGTAGAATGGCGTCGCCACTATTCTGGACATGAAAAAGCATTCTAATTATAGATAGAGGAAGATGCCCGCTAGCCCGGTAAAGTTCTGAGATCTGACCAGCTATCCCGGCTGCCAATGGAGGCAAGTAAACTGAACCTGGAAAGAGGTCTCTTGATTCTGAAGCTTGCGGCGTTAACTAAAAGCAATGAAACCTTTTGACAGTGGTATGCTTCTACACGGAGACACTTGTTCATTCTTTCACCATGCTTGAGCTAGGCTGGCTTAGACTTCGATGCCTTCCCCGGCTCAGGTTTGGACTTTCGGGCTGAAGCGGGCTAAAAGCTGAAGCCACAGGTCCCGGACCCACCGTATACTCCCAAAGCGTAAAGTCTGAAGTCGCTGCTTAAAAGCGTGCGATCTTCAACCAAGCCCAGACGCAAAGCCTAAGCACCAGAGGTTTTTGATGACAGGGATCGAGGCACAAAAAATGAAAGTCTTGCGCTCCGCAGGGCGACTGCTCTGGCTGTGCTGGCCGTATCCATTCGAGCAACAGCAGCATCTCGGACTGGAGGGCTTTACGTGACGGCCTGCGTAGCGTCCTACCTCACGGCAAACCTGCAAAAAGTGTGAACGGTCTTTGTGTTATGCTTGGACCTTGGATGTCTCGCATTTTTCCCAACATGACCCAGAAAATCTAGGACAGAGTTTGCAACAGGTCGGACTTCGCTAAGCATGAGCACATGTAGGGTCCGACTGAGGTGCTGGCTCGACTCGGCAACACAGCAGCCCGTGAGGCACTTCTACCCAATCCAATCCTGAAGCCATCAGAAATCATCAGAACCCATGGCCACCACGATGCCGTTCATGATCGGGCTTTGCAGTCCTGCTGGCATGAAAGCCTTCAGTTTCAGTCATGTTCCTCCTATGAGGCTGTGTTGTTTTACCCCACTGGCATCCTGTATACTTGATGCGGGGCACGTTGCCACTTCAACGCATACAAGTCCTATATTGCACCGCAGTACCAGTGACCAACTTCAGGCTGACACTTAGAGATGTGGAAGCCGGTTTTCAACTGATTTACCATGAACCTTGAAAACGATTTCGACTGCAAGATCACGCCCCGACCTTAGCTATAGTCAGGCCCTGCGAGTTCCGTAGTTTGGCGAGCATGAGCTGATTCATCCGGCAGGCCTTGCAGATTCTGATCCACCGATGGAGCCAGCATCCCCGGAAGTACTTCTGCACATGGCTTTTCTTGATGTGCGCAAGCAGATTAGCATACCCGCAGGTATTACTCATGCTGAAGCCCGAGACTTTGCTTGTGAAGACCCTCTGTATTTCCTTTTCATTCACAAATCTGAAGCTGGTCTCCTAAAGCCTCCTAAATGCCACGTCGAGAGCGTGAGGCCTTCCGGGGTGTTCCTTGACTACCCTTCTTGAAAGGGCTGGGCCTTGGACCTCCGTGGCTGTCATTATCCACTGCGTACTTGAGTGCGATACCCAATTAATCATCTAGTCACGTCACGAAATGCTTACACGGCTGATATACAGGAACAACTGGCTTGCGCTTCACTAGCGCAGACCGGCGACCGGCCATCCCCACTCCCCGACCCGCAAATGATCCCCGCCCCCGCGCCCTACCACCTGCAATCATCAGAAAAGGGATATGCCAACTGCATGCCCCAAACAACGAGCTGGATCTTACATGGCTGAGCCTTATTTGTACATCAAGAGTGTTACTAGGACCTATGCATATATGATGCCTAGCCAATCAGTGGAGGGGCCTCGCTTGTGGTGGCTGCGACGCCCAGCAGCCTGGCTCAACAAGTATGATTTATCACTCTGAGTCCTCAAGTTTCGGAATCGAAGGTCGAAAGATAGCGTTGGGGTGGCTAGGCCAAACAGGCGTACCTGGAGGGAGGTGCAGTTCCACACATGCCCAGATTCGTCAGTTGCTTTGTTCGCCTTGCCTTCTTACCGTGGCACTGGTTGTCTTTTTGCTCTTTGCGGTCGGCCCGACTGCCATGAGTGCTCTTACGTTGACTTTCGGAGTTGTGTACCAAGATATACTGTAATCTCACGGGTTACAGCGGGACATGCTATGGACCTGTTAGCACCTTGGTTGCGAGCTGCCCAAAGCTCCCAGGCCCCAGTGGATGTACGCATGCAAGCCAAAATTGCAAACCAAACAGCACCTCATTGGACCCAAGCCCATGGCCCGCAACTCATATGTTTAGGCCATGAGTGCTCAAAGCTTGTGAGCTCCAGACCTTCCCGCAGGTTTCCTAATTCTGCGGCGGCATCGACAACAGATCTTCAAGGACCTCATATTTCTGCAAAGCGAATTCGGATCAGGTGAGCCTAGAAAAGTAAAAGATTGCTCACAGCATCCCAAATCTCAATAAGAACCAGTCCCTGAGCAAACCAGGATTTCCCTACCGCACCTCTGCAGATGGAAGTTCTCAAGGCCTGGTTTGGATTGAGAGGTTAGGCTTACCCATGGTGTCGGTCAACAACCTCTGGCATGGGAAGTAGGTCATCGCTTCAAGGCTGTGTAATTTGAACCTTCACACGCCACAAGCGTCTCATTTCTCCTGTCCTTATGCTGCTGGATTTCTGGATTCCGCCCCAAGTGGGGAAGTACCAATGCAGACCGGCTGAAAAATCAGAGCCGACTATCTTGCAGACGAGAAAACAGCCGCGTATTCTTCACAAGCTGATGCGCAATTAGGCGTCAGTATCCAGCTCTCTTGCATACGTGCAGGAGGCACAGGCCGCGATGCTCAAGTACTTACACCTGCAAATTCTTGGCATATCAAGACGACTAACAAGCCCAACAATGTTGATTGCCGGGCGAGGCTTGCCTGCAGCTGGCCAGCAACTTGCGGCCATTCCCGCAGTCGCCTCAAAACCGTATAATGCCTGCTGCATGACCTAAGCTTTAAGAGGTCGAGTCGTGACGAGCCTATGAATCTTGCGAATGTAGGAACCTGGACTGGACAGATTCTCGCCTTGCATCCTTTGTTCTGGCCTGACGTTTGGATAGACGCGCATAGCGGTCGCACAGTCATTAGAGTTGCAAGTCACAACTGACAACTCTGGCTGACAGCTGGGCTAGGCAAATATGTTTGATGTCTGCTCTGTTGCACCACAGGTCTCGCTGCACTTGGCGCCTACTGGCGCAGATTCTTAGGACAGCTAGTGTACCTGCAGCCTCAGTCTTCAGGTTTCAGCGTTAAGCCTTGGGCGGGCTGTAAGAAAATCCAGTAAATCGGTTTTATGCACGGGCTGTCTCAGCGCAATGGGACCCTGGAAGAATTGGAAGTCTAATGGCAATGACTGCAGCTCCTGCAAGAGTTTCGGTGTTGAACTCCTGCCCAAGCCAAACATTGACTGCAGGGTCGATATATGGCACTGAGGAACCAAGTAAAATAGTCACAAAGGTTCGCCTCAACCACGCCAGCAGAAGCTGAGGCCTCTTTTTTGGGTGTCCTCAGCTTCGACGGCACTTCTGACACTCCAGGACATCTCTAACCCCTGTGGGTTGTCCTAAGGGGCTTTCGAAGTCAGAGGGCGAGAGAATCGCAGGTTTCCTGGCTGTCTGCAATTTGAGATGCACAGTTTCAATATTGGTTCTCGTCCTGTGATGGAGTCTTCGCTGCAGGTTAATGGTGCTACTAGGTGACTAGGGCCTAGGGTGGCTATGAGGCCAGAGACTAACACAGGTCCAGAGATCTTGTATTTGTATGGGGTCCGACCGTCGGAAACAGGCTCCTTCATTGTTGTCTGAGACGTCACAGATGTGTCCGATCGCTTGCATAAGCCGCATAGTTGTGCAGGCCGTATCAGGCCATGGCAGTGCTTCAGCTTCCTTCAAAGTCAATGGCTTGAATACAAACTGCGGCTCTTGCCAGCTGATTGCAGCGTTTCTTCAGCACCCATCTGTAGGTTGGTAAAGAGCACAACGGCCCCACAGCCTGAAACAACCGCTCCTACCAGCCGAGCGCTTTTGCTGTGGCATGATTTGCAAGTGTTCTGTGTGTCCAGTGTAAGCGCCTCCTCCAAACCTAGTGTCTGAGTCTTCAGTCAGACTGCCGCCACTACAAAAATCTACAAAGTCATGCGCCGTCAGCCTGCTGATGTCAGGCGGTGGAAGTTCTCGGGCTCTGGTGTTTGACCAATGCGGTGAGCCTACAATCATGTTGGATTCCTGGTTTAAGTGGGTGACGTGGCTAGGGCCGGGCTGGTGGATGGACGCTCCCTCCAGCCAACAGAGTTTCAGGGCTGTGTTGCTCATTTATTTGGATGCTCGGTGTCCAGTACGATTTCTGGACTAAAAGGCAGACACAAACTTTGTAGACAGAAGTTGGTGTGGAGTGACCTGGGTTTCCAAGCAAGTTGTGGCTTTCCGCGTTCCGGTTTTGGGGGTTTCTTGGGTGCACACATTTCAGGAGCGTCTTTCGCTGCAGGTTCCTTGGACTGCGGTTTGGAGGTTGACAGACCATGTGGCCGTATGGCTTTAGTAAAGCTAGGCACCAAATTTCAAAGATTTCAACAACTTTAGAGGCTTCGGAATAGCAAGGTCTTGAGCTCAGCGGCATTGAGCCAAGAGTCCTGAATGTCTAGTCCAATCCGAAGCACAGAAGCATTTCCAGAAAGCAGAGCGTATCAACTGGCAGCTGCGAGCTTCTTTTCTTTGTCCTGCCGCCTGAAGTTGCATCTGCAAGTGTGAAATTAACCTGTGCAGCGAAGTTCTTTCAGCCGTAAAGCCTCCACTAAAGTGTAAGCGACAGAGCACGACCCTGACTTGTTGATTGGTTTTTCTAGGCAATTGGTGAACATGCCACAGTGATCGAAGGATTCAACACTCATAGTCATACATCAAGGAAGGCAGACAGCTACTCAGTCGTCTCAGTCAACAGGGCGTGGATCTTGATAGCATTGCTACGTGGTCGGCGTGGATGTTGATAGCATTGCTACGTGGTCAGGTAGTACATCATGTCATAAGTCGGCTTTTGAATCAGCATGGCCGTCACCAAGACCTCCAAGCTTTTGGTCTCTGGCTTTGACCATGCAAGCCAATAGCAACTCAGAGGAAGCTCTGAGCCCAGGGTGCTCGGTTTCGGCGCACTCTCCTTGCAACCTCGCTTGTGATAGTCTTGGCGGCGAAGTCCGCCGAGGCCTCCAGCTTGCTGCCAGCTTGCTGCCACTGAGGTAATGCGCAGAGAAATTGAGACCGTAAAGCTTTGCTTTCAGCATTTGTAAACCTCCGCAGCATCTCCTAAAGAACACGTCACCAACAGACGACACAACGGTCAATAATACAAGGTTGCTGAACTAGCTGAACATTCACGCGGTACTGAATTTGTGTTGGCTGTTGGCAGGTGCGAAGCTGCGCTAAGATACGTGAATCCTTATAGTGACAGGTGCAAGCTTGCTCTTGGCAGTGCTCTGAACAACCTTTCCAGAACTCATCCCGCAGGAGAGATTAAATTAGCATGAACGTGCCGAATCAGAGGCAGGTACTATAGCCTGCACCTCCGTAAGCCCTAATTGATCCAGACTCTTTTGCGTCAGACTTCTTGCAACTGGAGGTACTATCCGATCCGCAGCCATTCTGCTCAGCCAAAGCCTTTCTGCTTAAGCAACGGAAGGCATACTACAGGGGTGGCGCCTACGAAGATAAGACAGAGCGCTCAATCGTTCCACTTGCTTGGGAGCGATTCTGCACCGAAGGCAAAAAGCCTGCCAATTTTGCAAACTTCAGAAGAGTGCTTTAAGCAGTGGCTTAGTGCTGTGCATTCTCAAGTCCGTTTCAGTCATGGAGCAGTCGCAGTCTGCTGCTTTTTGCTTGAGCGTGGCTGTGCTGCCACTTGGCTCAATTTTACTTCTCGGGGTAGGTAGCAGTACCATATTCTTAGAACAAGCGATATGAGCCCCAAGCCTTGGCTCTGCTTCCTGGTCCTGATGCAAAGACTCCACTTCTGCAAGCCGCTTCTGCAAGATCGCTCCCAAAGTGTCTCAAAGCCTGTGGTTCTCTAGCTTGTAGAAGCGACTGCTAGGGCTTCCGGTTTTGAGTCCGAGGGTGCCTTCCTTAGGAAAAAAGCCTTAGGGTGCTGCCTACACATGTCCCGAGGGCTATGCTTTCTCGGGAAGGCACATCTGGTAGGCAGCACGCAGAGAGCCATTTCACAAGCGGGCTGTTGTGAAGCCGTCAGCCAAGTGCCTTTGGGCATCAGGCCCTGAACTGAGCTTGACGCCCTAAATGCAAGCCTTCCGTCGAGGCATTCGCAACCCAAAGCTCACCTCAAGCACAATTCCAAGCCTCAAACTGAAGGCCAAATGCTCCGCCTCCGGCCTGCATGTGTACACCTTTGACAACCCTCTTTTTCAAAGATGGGTGTTCTGAACAGCAAATGGAGGCATTAACCCAAGCTACACGACTTCAAGTGCATATTAGAACTTCCAGGACCTGCGCTCAGAAGAAAAGGGAGGGGATAGCACGTTTACTCCATCCAAGACGTTGCAGAACAAGTGGAAGCTCCGCAGAGCCCCAATATGCCCCAATGGCAAGAAAAACCTTTCCGTCAGGATCATTCCGCTACTTCTCATGGTTCTCATCGAAAAACATGAGGACCGCGATATGGCTTCAGCGTGTTGCCATGATTCCAAAGCATGAGGTATGTCTCCATATCGGTGACCTTTGGGCGGCCTCCCGTGCGTCGGGTGCTGAAGGTGGGTTAAGCCCGCGCGCTTGCAACGCTTTGCGTGCAAGTGTTTGTTCTTGCGTTTTCACCAACTTGTAGATCACGTAGACATTCCGATACGGAGGTCTGTGTTTTGGGTGTTGGCATGGAGTTTCTGGCGGGAGGTCTGCCCTGGCTGGAAAGCTAAGATCAGGACCACAACAGGTCGAGTCCCAGTGTCATGCCCCGAACCCGAAACTTTCTCTGCTTGAAAACCCTTTCGTTATCGTTCTTGGACAGCTGTCCTCTGCCCAGCATGAAGCCAAGCTCATCGAGCCGTTCCTTCTGATCAGGCAGCCTGGCAGGCATTTTTCAACGAAAAGTTCCGTGCCTTGCCAGCAACAGGTATACGAGTCCGGACAAGTTGAAGCAACCAGCTTGATACTGTACCTCAGGTAACGACAGGCTTAGTGTAGATGCAGAGCTAAGTGCCTGACAGAACTGGGCAAAATCTATTTCACATGCTTTCATGTCTGTTCATGTATGTTAAGGCGCTCTAACATGAGTATGGAGGAGCTGCCTGTCATTGGGTGAAGTCTGAACCGCATCAGGGCTTGAGTCACAACCCCCCAAAACAGGCAGTTCATGATGCTGCGATGCTGCTTTGGTTCAGCAATTCGGCTAACGGCAGGTTTGGGTTCGGGGACTGCGGTCTTCGGATCCAGCATACGTAGGCAAGGCGGCAAGCTCATCAAGCTCACGTTGGCCTCAGGAGCCACTGTTGCAGCAAACATTACAACATCAGCTGTTGGAATATCTCCCCCGCCTAAGCGGTTCACTCGGAACCTCGCCGAATCCTGCAAGAAGTTCCAGAGGATGTCAGAGGCGCCCACTCCAAACGAGGGCGAATGCCAATGATACCAGCGCGATATTGTTGTTGAGAGCAGCTCACAGCAGCTAATCAACCCAGAGCCCACAAACTGTTGCTTGCACACTCTCAGACGTCTCTGTAGAATCCCAGATTGGTTCCGGAACTTTTTAGCCATTTCCTTCGTTAACTCCCAGAACTCAAGCCTCCTGAACTTGAGAGGTTCGGAGAAGCTTTTGCACCGACTCCATGACCAGTGGGCCCCTTGGCATCTGAACAGGTCCAGCTTGGAATCACAGATTGCAGAGCTGGATGGTAGAAATGGTGACGTTAGAGGTTTGCAGCTTGATGACCCTGACTCTGCTGGCGGCGGCTTAAAGATTGAGGACAAATGGCATACACATTCTGCAAAAACCTTCATGGCGCAAGGTCACTACACTGTCCTTACACGGAAGTAATGTTTGGATGTTCCTGGGAGACAACTTTTATGAGCGCATCCGACAGCTCCAATGACATGGCTTTCGGTTCTCAGTATGCACGCTTGGCAACAAAGCGGCAATGGGTGCCAGACTTGGTATGACTGCTACCGTGCTACTGTACCTACTTGTACAAACGACTACACTAACTGAAACCTACAAGCTACAGGCTGCAAATCGCGGGTAAGCTAAGGTCGGTCTTTGGAAAGGCTGGGCCGCGATCTTCGCCACCCTTACAGAGTGCTATGCCGTACATCAACTGCCTGACGCATACTGCATGCAGAAACCCAAAACGGCTAACCCGGCTAAGCAGCACTTTTTTTGTTTAGTGGGCCGTGCCGGAATATCCCAAACGCTCGGCTCTACATCCAGAGCCCAATCCCAATCGTGGCTTCTATAACATTCTTCAAGTGAGAGAGTTCCTTAGTTTAGGCGTTCTATAAGTCAGGCGTTTCGAAATGCAGCACTGGATGCTGACACGCACACCTCATCTTGTTTTCTAATGCAGCTCCCGCGGCTTACATGTGACAAGGCTTTTGCCTTGTTGTTGGATGAGCAATGTGGGCGGCGACATAATTCACAATGTAAATGTCCAAAAGCGACGGGGAGAAAACATTGTCCACTATCTGTTCACGAATTTCATGACTGAGCGATATCAACAGCGGTATATATATACATATACATCTATGTGTGTATACATATGATTTATGTATACACATATGTGGATAATGCAGATTCATACGAATATCTATATATACATATGTATATCGACACTCAAGCTTCACAGCTTTGGCATAGTCCCTTGTTTCCTCTCAGCACATGGCGGTGTCTCAAGTTATGTGTCTGGTTTGGCAGGTGCATAAACATGAAGAGCCTCTTGCATGATCCGTAAGTTTGCAGGATGTATAAGTCCGAGCTTCGAACCCAGACCCCGAGATTGCCAGCTGCAGAACCCACATGGCTTTGATTGAATACCAATTATCAGCAGCTGAAAGCATGGACTTTTCAGGCACTGGTGCTCTGCCTACGCTTGAGCGGCGCCGAGAAGTCTGTAGCTGGGCATAAGTCTAAACGTTTGTGGTTTTGCAGCTCAAGCTCCGAGTCATGTTCATCTCTGTTCTGAGTGCTCTGGGTGCTGCTGGGCGGTGAACGTTCCAGTGAAAGTTCAGCTGCTTAGAAGTCAAGGACAAACCTCCTTGGCGTGACTTGCACATCTGGTGCCTGGGATATGAGATGTTTATAGTTTATGGTTTATGGCTTGCAGCTTGGAAGGCTCAAGATTTTTAGGCCGTGCAGGGCTGATAGCAGGGCTGCCTCGGAGTCCAAGTGCGCGTCGAGAGTCTACCAGCTGGGTGCGAAGGTGTGCGGATGTACGGCAGGGCTTCCATGCATGTGGTTTCCCAACAGCTTCCAAGGTCGTATACAAGCATGGTGTGAGGGTTGAGGCTTCACTCTCTTCGGCCTCGCAGTTTGCAGAATGTATGCCGATTCATTCAGCATCCGATTCAAGCATGCTGTTTTCCCCCTCCGTTTGCTCACTTCTGTGTCCCTGCCATGATCCCTGATAGGCAGCTCTGTGTGTTGATGGGCTGCTAGCATTAAAGGCAGTGGAGGCTCACAGGCCGTGTGTAGTAAACCAGCCAAACCTTTAATTACTAGGCTGCAGATGAAGCGGTACAGAGCACGTCCAGCCCAGCCAAGCACGCTGGAGAGGTTTGTGCTTATCTCTTTGCTGGCGTTGAGCTTATCATGCCAACCTGCCACTCGGCCGCTGGGCAGCAGGGGCTACAGGGAAACCGGCATGTGCCCAGCACCCAATCCAAACTCTGGAGCTTCCGGCGATCGTTTTGCGAGCGTTGTGATTCAAAGAGTCTTTGTGGGTGCACCCTCCATCACCCTTCATGGAACATGAAGTTGGGCCTGAAATGCTATGAAGCTGGAAAGAGATGAGATTGCCGGCTTTCCCAGCATGACTTGATTTCTGTTCTTGCTTTGGCGTTCCAAGTTTTTTCTTCTTCAGGCTAAAGCCACCATCCACTCCCAACCCCTTAAGCCCCCAAAGCATACGCCCCCCAAGCACCGCGCATCCAAGAAGTGAACCAGACAAATCAAGAAGCAGCAGGGTATGTACGGACCTTTCCCGCTACTTGTTGTTGCCATTTCTTGGGTGAGCGCAAGGAGACATGTCAAAGCCTGCCGAGACTGCATCAGGGATGTTACGATTCTATATTTGAGGTTGTGGGGCTCGGTGGTTAAGGACCGACAGCCCTTGCGGTCGTCACACGGCTTAATCGTCAGCATGCTAGAGCTGAAGATATCCCTAGCATCCGCAGCCCTTGCAAGATCTCTTGCCTTCTCTTGCATCCTGGACCATGCCGTCAGCTGCCAAGAAGCGATGTCACAGAACCTTTGAGATGCCTCAACAAAATAGCCCCGAGAAAGAATTTCAGCTGAAACCCTGCATTCCCTGCGCAGGATGGATGTCTGGGAGTCTAGAAAGTTTACAATCATCGTTAATGTGGCCTCGGTGGCTTGGACCAAGAATTAGGATTGCGGAGTTCGAACGTTTAAGGTTTTTTTTCCATAGGACCTGGTGGCTTGCAAGTTATGGGTCAAAGGTTCCGGGCGTTTTCTACATGAGCGCTACAGAACTGATCATTCCCGAGCGGCGTTGCAGGCTCACGCGGTAGAATTGCAGGAGATGCCATGCACTTGTATGCGAGGTTGCTAGACAGTCAACATCACTGAAAACCCCTGCCATCAAGCACACTCTAGCATTTCAGTTATTTGGCTAGCGCTTGCGTGTATACCGGCAAGTGCATTCGCTCACCGGCTTTGGCTTCCTGGCTTAAACTCTTTACATGAAGTTCTGTGGAAAACACATGCCAACTAAAGCTGATGCACTTCAGAAGAGCTTTTTCTCGCGGCATGGAGCGCTTCCTGCCACAGGGGATGCTAAGCCACTGAAAATACCTAGTCCAAATTTACTTGGAACTTTGCTCTACGGATACCAATCCATGCCGGCTTAAGCAACTGAAGCTTGGGTTTCAGTCGTTTATGAGGGAGGTTTTGGTATCCAGGCTAGGACACCCGCTAGCCCAAGTGTTGAGAAGGTTTTTTGGACTGAGGTATTGACAAGAGCCGACACGCCCAAACAATTGCTGCCCACCAACACTGTAGCATCCATGATGCTGCCTGGCATGCATGTTCAGAGACAGAATAGTTTTGCGAGTGCCGCTCACTGCTTGACTCGACAGGTGACAGAGTATCTAATGCTTGTTGTTGAGGACAAATAGGCATGCGACAAGGCTGCGAAGTAATCCATGATGTGAAATTCGTGCTAGTTATGATGTAGGAGGCATGTCTTTGGAAACCGCCTTAGAACACGACTTGATTGCCAGCCTGAGGATCAGTTTCATAGCTGCGGAGCCAGTGTTTTCCGTGTGGACGCGGGTGGCGCTGCAACTGGGATCGCCCTGGCTAACACGCTAACACTTCCGGTCTGACGGGGCTAGTATGTATATTATACTACATATATATATATGATTTGTTTTACATGTTTACTTTTAAAACATTCGTTGTAGAAATGGCAGTGTCTTCGCTGTTTCAAGGGCTGCTCCAAGGTTACAAAACCGCACCAGTCAACCCTCACACTTCAGCCCATATCTGCAGGGAGCACTTTCTCTGGGAGTACCAAAATTTCGGAAATATGCTGTTCAATGTAGGAGGACATCCCAGGATTCCCGCTTCCATTGCGATTGACTGGTCGCGAGAAACCTCCGAGGCAGGGAGACAGGACTGTTGGGGTTGCCTGAGTTTCCTTCATTTGTTCGGCTAGGATTCGGATTAGGTTGAGGCTGGGGGTGAAGGGTGCGACAGTGTGGGCTCCTCATGGGGTAGTGGCATTTGTTCTACTTGTAGGGCCCCTGGAAAGGGCATATTCTTCTGCTGGAGTAGTCGGTGTTAATCTACTCGGTTCGTCCAGCTTTGAGATGGACAATTATAAAATTGCTTGTAAGCGCCACACCGTATCCGTTCCGTTACCTTGTACAGCTATGTTTCCGATCAACTCTGCGCATTCCATGTTTGATGTTTCCTCTGACTCTCGGAAGCCACTGCCCGGAACCTCAAGCTCTGACCGAACCAATTCTGAACCTATATCTAGCATAATCCGACGACTCATCCCGTAAAGCTCCGATACCCGAACAGGAGCTGGCACTGATTGTGGCTAATGAGTTCATCTCGAGCCTGTTCATCTCCTGTATGCTTCTGTGCCTTGCCTTGCCGGGGCTTCCTCAGGTTTGCGTTTTTTGTGGTGCTTGTGATGATCGTGACTGCGTTTGTGTGTGTGTAAATCTATCTGCATCCCTCATGAGTTCACAGCTTGCATTCTAGGTCGATTGCTGCGCGCACTGGCAGTAGAATGGAAGGGTTCGTTATACGTGCGGGTGCTCTACTGAATTCGAGATGCCTGTAGTTAGTCCGGCCAATTAACGTACCTCGCGAGCAGTCGAAAAAGCCGAGTCATGGAATTCTGGGTGTTACACAGTTCTCGGAAGCTTAGGGCATTAAAACCGTGAGCGGGGGATGGGATCCCTGCACCGCTCGACAAGGATCCCGAAGGCGACTTTGATGCCCCTCCTCCTTCAACAGCAGCTAAACAAACCTCCGCGTGGCAAGGCAGTGTATCTACCAGCACTCATCATTTTGACAATGATATACTGAAGCTGGATCCTGTGCCGCAATCCCATCCACATAGGCAGGCAGATTTCCTCATGCGGAAGCGAGAAGCAACTGCAATGGACCTGGAGGTGCCATGCATTGTTTCAAGGACGAGGGTTGGAGATACTTCATAAATGGTTTACCGGTACAGGTGAAAGCGGTGGAAGGCTTGAACCTGGTAGTAAAGCTGGCACCTTTACATGTCTAAACACCCTGGGAACAAGTCGACGTGAAGTCCCACACCCATACCCCGAGGCTGCAAGGGGACTCAAAGAGAAGCAGCGCTTTGCATCATCGCGTGTTTTTGATGCTGCTACTTGATTTGCAGGCTTGTTTCTTGTGAGTGACTATAGGTGGCCATAGTCGGTTCATGCAACTGTTGGTTGTTACATATTGGTACTTCTGTCATCCTTGGTTCCAATAATTACATGTACCTGCCAAGCTTCAGGCTTCTCCGATCTCAGCTTCCCAGCCATTTGCGCTGACGCTTCCCTCAAAGGCATTTTTCTTCAACGCGCAGTGCAGTAGCAAGACTTCATATCCTTGGCCTCTCTGACAATTTAGGCGGCTGGAAGGTATCGATGGTCCAAGCCCGCCAAAAGACCGTTCATCGCCCAAGCTCAGACCCTGAACAACACATTCGCACATGACAGAGTCACTTTCTCTGAATCGTCGATGCATGTCGCCATCAGGCCCAGATGAGGAAGAGCTCCGAGGATGCCAAGGAGTTGAGACTCTGTTGATTTAGATTCTAGGCTGAAACCATGAGCAGAATCTACGCTCGGGTAAAAGATGAAAACAAAAAATCCTGTGACCTGAAGCATCAGACCCATGATCCAGATGCGGGAAACCTAGAAGTTCATTAGCGACCTCTAATGGGATGCTTTGTAGCGGGTCCCGAACAACTTATACGTTTCTCGCAGGAAATCCAGCAGATACTGCTTGCTGCGCGACGGCTCTTGTCTGTTACATGTGACTGTGCCCTGGCTGCTTGGGGGTTCAGGAGTTGAGGGTTGGAGGTCGAGCATAATTAGTGGATGTGAGCTATTGTTGTTTGTTGCCAAAGCGTAGATGATGAACTGTGTTGTTTTGGGCTTTCCCGCATCTACTTTGTGCTTCTGGAAGGGTCCCTATCTTCGTGGGTGTGGCAGTGCGATCCTTTATAGTTGGCGGTGTGTGAAGCGGCCACACTCTGGCAGGGGGGGGGGGGTGAAGTTTAATTAACTCTGGGAAGCTATCCTTGTCCATTAGAATAGCGGTGGATTTGCAGCAGATTATCTAGAACACCGCGTGTGGATCCCCGCGTAAAGTGCTGGCAAAATATTGGGAGTTGTTGGGTTCAAGGGGGGAAATGGTCTGAAAATTGCAAACCGCGGGCAAGCCATACATTGGCGCAAGACAAAAAACATCGTGAGCCAAAGCCAACAAAACTCCAAAAAGAGAGCACGCTTCTTCAGCGAGGATGCGTTTCCACAATACATCGCTCACACCCCACTGCTCTTCAATCCATGAAATAGGTTGCAAAGGACTATGTAAAGCAAACAGATTTTAGCGCGCATGGATTGTTCATGATTTTTCTGTCTTCATCTAAAGATTGCCTTCTTTCGGCACAAGGGATTGACAGGAAGTGCATGTGCTGCAGATCTGCAGAAACCAACGTGTGCTGTGGGTTTTGATTCACCCGCACAGTGGGTGGGGGCGTGTAGGGTAGCACTCGAAACCCATTCCGACATCAAGCCAAATTTGAAGCCATAAGCCGCAGACCCCCCTCGTAGAACCGCCTAGGTTGCGAGCAGCTGAGCCAGAACTGGGAACTCGTGAACCCTACAAAGAGGGCAATACAGCTGTCCCTTGCGGCATTGTGCGGGAAACCTAGACCAGCCGTTGCTTAGTTGGAGTTACGTTCCAACGTTTCGCTGAAATTCGTGGATTTGTTGTAGGTGAGCTACTGGAGAACGATAGCGTATCTATGGTGAACTCTATCTGAAGGAACCCCTTTAAGGGCAAATTTGTATGTCAAAAAGCAGGTGCTTCACGAAGGGCTTCTTACGTTGAGAGCAAGCCCAGGGATCAGTCTTGCAAAGTGCGGCCGGTTCCTCCGCATTGAGGTTTCACGTTGGATCTTCTCGTAATTACTTTTGATCTGTTTTTATAAGTTGCTTGCTAATAGCCATCGTACCAACAGCTACTGGGATTGGGATGAAGTGTGTTGAGGTCGCGATAATTGAGCGCAACCATCGTGGATTTTGGGGTTCTCCATTGCTTGGACAGATAAACAGTTCGTGAGTCTGAGTGCTCTTGGGTCCGATTGGGCCCATGGCGATGGGATCCTTGCCCTTGCCAGGCATGTTATGTTGACACTGTGGATGGACCAGCGTGTAGATCCAGGCCCTCAGACCCAAACCACAGTTCTCTGCTTGCATGCAGCAGCTTAAAATCTAGGCTGCAGCTGCCAAGCTCGCGATTGACACAGGCAGGGCTGCAAGAGAAAGATGTGTCCAGTTGAGGCTTCAAGCGATTTGTTTTCAGAACGAGAGCAGTAATTGGAGGGCTACAGGCTTACAGGGCGAAGCAGCGGATGAACGAAGCCGCTGCTATGCGCTATACCCACCTTGATGGACTTTAGTTGACAGATGCTGTTTGTGGGATCTGGCGTGCATTATTTTCTCATGGAGCCACTGTGGGACTTGGCAGAGCTCTGTTCTGTTTGGCATGGTTGGTCTAATGTTTGGAGTTTGGCCCGGAGGTCGAGTGGGGAGGTGATGAGATGCCTGTGAAACAGCTTCGGCTGCGAGGGCGTAAGCGCGAACGAACAGAACCCAATCTCATATGGAAGCGCTCCTCATGAAGAATGAGTAAGGGCAAAGCAAAAGCACAAATTTACGACCCTGGCCCGCGACTCGAGCTGGGGGTTGGAAGCTAAGCACGAGAAGCTGGCTTCGCACTTCTCGCGCATTGATGGGGTAGGCGATTGGAAAGCTAAGTTAAAGCTGACGCTGGTACAAGGGTGCAGTCAAGAACTTTGCACGTCTGCAACACAAGCCCACGTTTGGGATAAGCAAAGCTAACGATGTTTCCGCGCAATTCCTTGCTAATGCTTGCTAGGATGGATCTCCACTGCCCTTTTTGCAGTTCATATGCGACAAGGACCAAGAGTAATCTCTGAAGTTATGGCAGATTTTGGTTAGAGGCAGTGGCGCCACGATTTTTCCTGCAGTCTCAGGGGATCCCAGGAGGTTGTTTCTTCTAAATTCATGATGGAAGATCTTTTCCTCGATGCTTTCTTTTTTGTGTTGGAAATGTGGATCCCAGCCTGCTTGAGGCATTAACGAAGGTTCGGCGTATTTGGAAAAAGTCTCTATCGACAACCCAGGGTTGCGACGCCTTAAGGTTCGGGCCCAACTGGCGAGAGTGCCTGTGACTTTGGAGTTGCTGTTCATTTAGGTGCCCACTCTTACACCTCTGTCGTTCGACCGGAAGCCCCCAAACTGAATCAGGACCAAGACCGCTTCTTGAATTTCACGCACCTCGTCACGCAATGAAGGGCACGGGGATTTCGAATTTTGGTTCTGGGGGTTTGTATAGCCTTAAGCAGCTTTGCAGTTTGGAGACTGGGGCTTCGGTAACTTGTGTTGAAGGTAGCGGGTCTGCCCCGGAGTCTGAACACCGAGCAGATACCTGCACACACAAGACGCCAGACCAAAAACTATGGAGACGGTCCTTGACGAATCTAGGTCTCTTGTAAGACGTTCAGTAACTGTGAGAATTGACAATGGCGAAATCGTAATCGAGCGACCTTGGCTTATAGGCATGTAAAAGCTTTAGCTATGACCCACAAGAGCAGAGCCTGCAGCTTTTAATAGGGCTGGCTTGCAAGTAGAGCCAAGGAATAACCTGAGTGGATTTTGCATGCCACCCAAGACATCCTACCGTATCATGGTACATTCGTAACAGTCCCGAAGTCCTTCTAGGCGGCGACGCATGTTAGACTCTAGCCTGAGGTCCGGGCTCCGAATTCCCAGTCCCGAGCTTGCAGCCGTATGACTAAGAGCATTCCGAGGAAGACGTCGAAAGAATCGGAGGCCGCCTCGTCTGTCCATTTGCGGATGAAGACCTTCCATGAAATGGCCACCGGGCTTTCAAAAGAAGGTGAGCTCCACGTTTTGGGTTTTGGGAGTTTGGTCTGCTGGTCAGATCTACGTAGACCACAGGATTTGCCCATGTTTTAAGGACTGGTTGATTTCAGCCTCCAGGCATCCAGAGACTGCAATCTTTTCAGTTCTGCAATTGAAGCCCCGGCCTCCAGTGAGTTGGATCGAATCTGCAAGCAATTTCCTAGTGCACGGCCGATGCTACAAAAGCCATCAGACTAATCTACAGCAGGCAGCAGTCAATATTGTACACATAGCAAGAATTCCTGAAACCAGATGCAGGTGGGGCAGGACTCCCATGCAGTCAGGTGCTGCACATCTGAAGTCTGAATTCTAGGAGGTGGCTGTGGTACTTAGGCTTTGCGTTCTGGATCGGTCCAGAATCTACAATCTGGGTTGTCTGGCTTTGGAGATGCAAGGCAGACATCAGATTTTACTGAACGTGACCTAAACCCCTCGTCCCACAACTGAATCTCCAAATGTAGCCCCACAACTCCAACAATCATGTCCAAGCCCCAATAACAAGTAGCTCTGCATCCAGGAATTCGATGCCCAGCTGTATCATGTCAGTGTGCCGCAGCTTGACTGACCTGCTGGTATGAGAGAGGTGTAGGGAGTTGGGTCATGCTGGAGTGTACACAGTTGTTGAAGTGTTTGAGATCACCGTGTTAAGTTTGTCGTTCAGGCCTCGACCACTTTGGCATACAGTGGATTTGTTGATTCAAGTTGGAGGTGCCAGGCTACAGAGCCTACTGCTCGTTGCATGATGCCAGTCAGGATCGAACAGACCAAGTCACATCGGGCACTATGCTTCAAGCCTTGTTCACAGGCACAAGCCCCAAACACCCAACCAACTCACCCACTTCAAGCCCTCTGCGAGGTTGATGTTAGAAAGTCGCCTCATTACTATGTACTGCCCCGCGGCGGAACTGTACTGGCAGTCCACGGGCTTGCCAGAAATCTAAATTGCAAACAATGCACACCAGGCGCCCATAGATGATAGCCTGATATAGCTTACATGGGATGACCTGGGCAAGCTAGATGTGTCTGTGTGTGATCCAGAAGCTAAGGAGCCTTCTGTCAGAGAAGCCTCAGCACTTGATCGGCATTGCTACTACTGCCGCGACCGACTCTCGGCACAATCGAGCTGAGGGATATGAGGGGATCGACGCACAATCAGTTCTTAGATTTTAAGCTATTTTCATTTCATGCACGTGCAATCACTGGGACCATCTCAGTTTTCAGGCGTGGCCTGCTGAGCACCGCCAAGGGAGGAATGCGAAGTTGTACGTTCAGCGATGGCGCAGGTCTCTTGAGGCCAACAGCAGTGTGCTAAGCTGCTTTAGCCTCCATTGCTCTTGTTTGCCCAAAGCTACATGCATGGCGCTTGCGCGTCAGATTTTCCGGGGTCCTGGAGCTGCTCGGTTGTGTAAGTTGTGGTCTTCGCCATCTTAACGGGGCAGCTGTCCCTTGACCACTGGAGCTTGGGCTCTCTAGGCCCTATGGTTCACTGCGGAGGGCCCCATCTACCGGGAGAGCCATGCGTTCGTTGGTGACTCGTTTACCAAGCTGTCAGGGAGCTTGCAGATTGGGGGCCGCTGAGATTCTTTTTGCACAGCCAGAGAGCCTTGTTTTGTGGATACATTTTCATCATTGCAGCAAGCCAATAGGGGCGTGGGCTCTCATGTAGCAGTTTTGGGACCGAGCTACGCTTTAGCTCAAAGAGTGCTCGGGCACTCCATGAGGAATGCTCGGCTCGCTGAAACTCTGGTGCACCCGGAATTGGCAGGACCCGCGCGGTCCTTTCCACTTCTCCGAGCCTAAGTACGACTGCGGGCCTGAAGGTTCCAAAAAATGTCTACGCAGTTTGGCGTTGCAAGCCTGACCCATGACGCGGCATTGGATTTCCTGATACATTTGCTTGCAAGGAGGAGATGCTGCAGCTACTGCCTGTAGTGTGTCAGAAGGCGAGTTGGCGTTTGACTTTTCTTGAAAGCACTCGCGGAGCAAGGGTCTATGAAGTCCGAGAACTGAGGAGCCCGCAGTCTGCAGCATCCCAGAGCACGAGGTGCAGCAGCTCCTGGTTCTCGGTTCAACAGTGGGCCTATCTGCGCCTTATGGTTTCGAGACATAGGGCAGCAGGAACCCGCCGGGATTAGGCATGTCATAAGAGCGAGAAGTTTGCCCACGCTGAAGTCGTGTCTTGACAGGCATTTCTCGCTTTGCTGTCTGGCATCTATCTAGATTTGACCAATACTCGCAGTGCACAAGCCTAATAGTGGAGTCTTCCCCAAATACCATTAATCGGTAGGCTCTAGTCAAGAGGGAACGGGATTGTGATGTGAGCTTCTGATGGAGAACAAGTTTACACGACATGTTTGTCTGCATCATGTGTTTTCCGTGACATGGCGAAGAGAGGACAATGAGCTGGAGGCCCATGATTCATGGGTTAGTAATTGCGCGGCTCTAAAAAGGTTGGAGGCCTGTCCAGAGGATTGAGCTGAAAATGCAAGTCTTCTAATTCGTCTAAGCTAGCAGCCAGTACAAAAGCCAAGCCCGCTCGGTTCGGATGGCAGTACCCCCTGGTTTGGAATCACCAAGATGGTCCCAAGACCTGGTTTCCTACAGCGTCAGAGCTCAAGCTTCGTTCTGCTGAATCTTGTCCTTCTGGCGCAGGTGCTAGACGCGGATTCCATCCATGTATCAACATCTCGTTCAGCCGCAGCCTTCCGAAGCCACTGTGCGCAGACAAGCCCCAAACGCCGGTTGCCTGAGGGTTCCCCAGTGGTATAGGTGGCGTAGGGAAGCAGAAGAGTTGAATAGCCGGAAGTATTTTTGCACTGCATCTGAAGGTGTAGAGCGCCGCAGCACGAGACTTCGGATTCCCAAGGGGGCTGTGTCGCTTCATCCAGGTGTTGGGATGTGTGGGAGGCAGGTCTGTGTCTAAGGCTTCGACGCTTCTGGACGGTACAGTAAGATCAGCGGTATGTACTCAGAAGCATATATGTCACCTCCCTTAAAGTGGAGATGCAGCTGCCCAAAAGTCATCAGGCATCAGGTTTTTCGAGCAATAGGGAATTCAGCTGCGAGCCTGTAATCATGTATCCAACATTGCGCCTTCATTGCATTCTGGGATGTTGTAGAGCTGGATGTTACGCCCGCACTTGTTTGTTTTTGTGGTGCCCATCCTAAACATCCGAGAAACTAGCTACCGCCTGAGCGTCAGCAAGAAGGCCGTGGCCATGCCGCGCCAAATCTAATAATCACTTCTGCGATCTTCTGCGCAAGCAAATGCCTTTAAGGCTACAGTCGAGACTGCAATGCATAAACGGCTCTTGCCAGGAGCACATGAGCACGGCATCCCAAAATCTCAAGCTTGGTTACAAACTGATCCTGTGAGCAAGCTTCCTCCTGCCCTAGCTTCACAAATAAACTAAGCCCTCGCTTGGCCAAAACCACTGATCACATGACAGTGGCTTTAATCCTTGCACGGTTGCTTGTTCTGGGTCCCTGATGAGACCGTCTCCCCAAAAGGAATCCATCCAATTCTGCGTTTTAACCATTGTCAAGGCCCGCGGCATCGAAAACCTCGAGGTTCCGATGGCAGTAGCAGCAGTGGCTCAAGCTACCCGAGCTACGATTTGAAGGGTTTACCGGGTGTAAGTGTAATTTATAATGTCATGTGGAATTGCTCCCAACGACGGTTTTTAGCATTTCCATTGGCTGTTTAAACTAGGATCTGTTTGAGATGTGGGGTGCTTTTGTTTCACATTTCTTGCTGGATTGTGCATTGAAACTTTATGCAAGGTTTCCGAGAAGCTTCTGCGTGCATCAGGGTGCAGCGTTCGTTCTTTTGTTGAGCCATGACCTGCTACATGCATGGGATAAGTGGAGGGAACAAGGAAAGCCTGCAAGATGCCTGGATTTCGGTGGCATGCAGACTATTGGTCGGTGCGCTGAAAACCTGCAGTTTCTCAGCAACGGCCTGCTAAACCTTTCTCTCTGCATGTGGGCCAGCTGCGTCTTGCTCTGATTGTTTGAATCCCTGCCCCCAAGACTGCTTTCAAAGTTAATTGCGGCTCGGACCCTCTGAATTAAGGGGGAGTTTTAGCACGACTCTTAAGGATTAGGGATTAGGGATCTCCTTGATTTCCTAGGTTTTGATTGTTTTTGGATGGTTCTTATAAAGGATTTTATATAGAAGAATTCCAGAAACAGATTCCAAGGCCCTAATTTGGAAGAGTCCCTACGAAGGCCTTAATTCGAAATAGTCCCCAATAGGGCCCTAATGAGAAACAGTCCTAATAAGGCCTTAATTTGAAGGAATAGTCCCTAAAAAGGCCCTAATTTGAAGGAATAGTCCCTAATAAGGCCGTAATTTGAAACAGTCCCTAATAAGGCTCTGATTCGAAATCGTCCCCGATAAGCCCCTAACTTGAAATAGTCTCTTATTACAATTAATTAATCGAGTTTTGTGCGATTTTAATCAGATTTCAATTTCCCCCCCATGTTCGGGTCGTACGACAAATATCCCCCCTAATATTAAATACGGTTCGGAGTATTTAGCTTTGGGGGGTCCCTTTAGTCTTCGAGGGAAAGGATTATATTGGAGGCAGACCAGGAAGACGAGGAGATCACAACATGGAGGATGGGAATATGTGCAACGGGGTGAGTGAAGCAGAGTGCATGTTGTGTGTAGGCTTGCTTTGAATGCCAGGCCGTTCACTGCAGCTCTTCTTGATCAAGGGCGTGACGTCGCTCTAGCAGCCCTTCGAGCCGTATGTCGAGGAGGAGGGCGGTGCCGGCCGCTGCTCCTACCTTGATAGATGGTGCTTGCTGCTCTGAGCTGAATTTTGCTGCGGCCTTTGAAAATTTGGATAACTACGTGTATTTCGTGGTCTATGGGGATGATGGCAATGAGCTGGGTTGTGCTGTCGCTGAAATCCTGAATCGCTTTGAGAGGGACTCAGAGGGTGCCTATCTAGAGTTGAAGTACCTGGGTTGCAGTGATGGCTATTACCGTTGGTACTTTCAGCACGAAGGGCAGCGAGGTGGGTTGCCTAGAGGGGCATGCCACCATCTCTGTCGGCGTCATGTGACCAGATGCTCCCGAGCTAACTCAGACCCAAAGGTTATTCATATTCAAAAGTGGAGCCCAGTGTCGAGGCAGGAGGCCAGTGACTTGCTGGAGGGTTGGGGTGACGGCCTTTTGCCTTCTGAGCCAGTGCGGCCGCCTGCATCCTCTCCTGCTTCTACTACCAAGGCGAAGACCAAGGCTAAGAAGCCCAGTGGGCAGATGAGTTTGCCGGCCCCAGTGGAGGAAGTTGATGATGGTGAAGAAGAGGCGGAAGCCGAAGAGGATGAGCCTCAAGTTCCGTCTAGGCCACCCTTGAAACGCAGGCGGAGGAAGCCTGCCAAGGTGGCAGCTTTGGATGCCATGCTGGACGAGCCTGAGGAGGACTATGAGCAGGCCGCTGGCGTGGATTCACAAGCAGAGCAGCGTCTGCAGCTGCTGAGGCGCAGGCTGCAGGGCAAGAAGGAGGAAACCAAGACGTCGAAGTCTCCCGCTGCAGTGTTGGCACAAAGAGCCTCCTCAGCGGCCGAAGGCTCCCGAAAGCGCAAACCGCGTGAGAATGTGCTGAAGGCCTTGGGCAGGGCGCTGGTTGGCAAAAGCCGTGGCTCCCGTGACGTTGAGTCAGAGGAGGACAGCGAGTTCGAGGATGACACCGACGAGGATGGCTATGAGCTGGCCAAAGGTGACTGGCAGGCAAAGCGACGGCGACTTCGCAAGATTGCTGATGAGAGGCCGGGGCACCTGCTGGCCCGAACCTTGGCGAGCTTGCATGAGCAACTGGCGGCAACAACTGGGGAAGAGTCGAAGGACCCTTTGGCTCCCATCATGGTCAGGTACTTGCTGACAANNTCCGGACCCTTTGCCAGGCCATTGACCTGGTTTTGAGAGGGAAGATCGACTCGGCAGCGGATGTCATGGTACAGCGAGTGAAATCCATCCTGATGACGGTCAGGGACGGATCATCGCAGTGTGGCCAGTACCTCGAGCTGATTCCAGATCATGACTCTTTGGGCGTGTCCTTTGAAGAGAGCTCCTTTGCCCGTGAACAGGCGGTTAAGCAGGCTCGGTCAGATGCCCTTTTGAAGAAGGGCCCAATCTAGGGACTCCGCGGGGGGTTGGAGAAGGCCAATCCGACCCCTCAGCGCGACCCCACCACAATTGGGCCTGCCGAGAAGAAGGATCTACATCAGCAAACCAATCGACCTCCAATCCTCAGGAAGCGCAAGGACAAGTTGAAGAAAGACGGGCCAGCGCCTACCGTGACAAAGACGGAAGACAACACCAAAGGGGCTCGGAAAGTGAGCTTCCAGGACGAGGTGGGCAAGACGTTGTCTATCTCCGAGGCTCGGAGCCAGACCCCGCGCAAGGCGGGAGAGTCGCGGAAGGCCTGGAAGGATCGGGTCTTTCAAGCAGCGCGTGGGAGCCAGTGAAGGCTGGGGATGGCTGGGTAGATGAGGCATCCACGTCCACTCCT
>CAJNIZ010046304.1:0-25893 GCA_905231905.1 Symbiodinium pilosum | reverse complement strand
GGGAATATGTGCAACGGGGTGAGTGAAGCAGAGTGCATGTTGTGTGTAGGCTTGCTTTGAATGCCAGGCCGTTCACTGCAGCTCTTCTTGATCCCACCCTACCCACCCTTTGTGGAATTGGTTCCGGCAAGGGCGGAAGAAGGGAGGATGTTTTCTTGCTGTAGCTACAGCTCTTGAGTCACGTTCCGTGCCGATGACGGTCTGCTAAAAAGGGAACAAGCTCGAGCTTGTAAAAATGAGACAAGTCCGAGCCCAACATGTATTGCCTATGATGTTTCAACACTTTGGCTAATGTTATTGCTGCTATCGTCCTCTTGTCTTGTTGCCTGCTTACGCTGTACTTTGCATGTCATTGTATTCCAGATTGCCTTCTCCCACTCAAAGCCTTGCTAATTCTCCACAATTCCGAAAGACTGCGTGCTTGACCAGTGCCACTATGAACGCTAGACAGTGTGCATACTGCTGCTGGTCGAACAAAGGAATCTCGGAAGTCCAAGTCCAGAAGCTCTGTTGGCAACCAAGGCTCCCAGCAGCAGTCTCCCGGTTGGCCATTGATTCCGTACGTGGGCGAAGGCTTTCAGGAGGCGGGACATGCTGCGCCCATCGAGCGACACTTTGTCGGGAGTCAGGTGCAGGATGATCTATCGATGTGAGGTGTGAAAACCCCACGCCTCGGGCCAGGCAACCAGGTTTCCGAATTATATGGGTGCTATTATCAATTATCATAACAGGCTGTTTGGCACTTGTGCTCCCGTCTATCTCCTGCACCGACAACAAAGTCTGAATGGAAAACTGTGCGTAGTATGGAGCTTCCACGAGTTTCCGTGAGCTTCCATTACGTGTAAGCCTGAAGATTCGTGAGAGACCGTGGCTTCAGCCCAGATACTTCCGGGGATAATGCCGTCGCTGCGCATGAAATGGATCTCATGTCTGGCCTCCAGATCTGTGTCCTCCGGGAGCATGAGCATGCAATAGGCAGGTCGAATAATCTTGCTGGTAGTCTACGACAGGCTGAACAGTCCTTTGACCCGCAGGTTTTCTTCATACTTACAATCAGAAATCTGATTTGCGAAGGTGCAACATGTAGGCTTGGTTCTGGACCTCACCACGGGCGCAGAGGGCTATGCTGACCCTCGGCTTGAGTCTCACAGAAAATGCCGAGTTAAGGCGTGGGATCGGTTTCGGCTTGAGGTTTTAGATTGTGTGTGTGTGTCTGCATGAGGGAGCCTCTAATTGATGGGCTCCCACTTCATACACCATGTCGTGGCTGATGGCCTTGGTTTGTGGCTTCGAATTTGTTTCTCTGCCGCGAGGGACATTCCACTATGCGCACATTGACTTGGTATTTTCTCGGCAGCTGTTTGTTGCTTGCTTGAGTTCCAGGTACAGATTCATGCGCAGGGGTTCGTAGCTCCCGACCTTGCAAAACTCAAGGCATAACTTGCGAATCCAGGGCGACATCTCAGCCTGAAAGCCCGAAGCTGGACAAAACTCGGACTGAAGCAGTACCTAGCTACCTATAGGTAATTTTCTTTGTTCTGGCGGAGTCGTGCGCGAATCATTCGCAAGTCCTGTCTTTGATCTTTTACTTACCTAGGTACCGCCAGGCATTCTTGTCAGCATACCCTGCATACAAAAAGAAAGTTGCAGCACGCAACGCAATCCATGGCTTCAGGTTCGCAGCCTCGAAGTTTCATTCAAGGCGCTGGGTACAGCAGTTGTGGGTAGGTGTATTGGGGAGATGTGCAGTGTAGCTCTCATCTGCGCGCAATTGTGTGCTTTAGGATGACGGAACAAAGCACATGAAGGATCGGAACTAGGATGTTCAAGTTCCCGCGTTCAGGTTGAATCGATAAACAGTTTTCGAATCGGAGTACCCCAACAATAAAGTACTCGAATACTGCAATGGCTCTGAAGGATCAGGGCGTACAACGCGTGAGGATGAATGTCAATACGAAAGTAGAGGGAGCGGTGTCTCTTCGGCGGTTGCAGATAGTCCTTTGCGCTTTATGCGGATATGTCACAAATGGGGGAACAATCTGCCACAGGCACAAGCGGCTGCGGAAAAGCTACCGCCGCCTGGCCTATCCAACAGACTGTCAAGTGCCTGCTTTTCCTTTCTACGGAGAGACTTCAATCACAGTGTGAGCGAGAAATGCGCTTGCACCTAAAAAGTTTGTACCGAAGCGCTGGTGCCTGCAACCACAGCGACAATGGGTTTTGAGCTTCAGGGATATCCTGCAGTGCCTTTCAAGATGTTGTGCTGGAGGGCGCCAGGACAAAATTTATGAGAAAGGACACCCGCAGCTGGCCGTTTTGTCGACTGTGCCCCATGCAGAGATTCTTGATTCTTGAGCATGAGAATCCCAGGCGAAATAGTGCTAATGTAGAGGTTCCCGAAAGAGTCGATGGCGACTTTCGTTGACCAAGCCAATGGGCCTGTTGGCTTTGATCATCGCTGAGAGAGGGCTCCTCTGGTGAACTCATTTCGGGGACCTTACCTCGATCTTCATCGCCAGGAAATCTGCTACAGCAAAAAGATCTGTTGTATTCCCCCCATGAGCCTGGGCTGTTGCGGGATGACGACTCTGAAGTTTGGGTCGTACTTTCAAGCAGGGTTCAGATGTTTCGCGAATCTCAGGAAGTTCTACAGCTGGGTGAAGAAGAGGTACCAGCCGACCGTGGAAGACTGGATTCAGGAACCTGACTCCAATTCCGTTGGGTTGGCAGGGGCTGGGGTTTGGGCTTTGCGAGAACACTTCGTCACGGGCGCTGCCTTCGAATGAAACTTAAATTAAGAACGGGGCCACTTCGCAGCGTTACCTGCTATACGCTGCCCAGAGGCCGCTTAGGCGGGTGGGTAGGCATCATATAACGACTGGCTTAGAAGGCCTCATTTCCTGACTGCTATCGTCCATAAACTCTGAGTGTGACATCCCAGCATACTGTCCGCAGGAGCATCTGAATGCCTGGTATCACCGAGAGACCTCGGATGAGTTCCTTGACCGTCCACGTTTGCTGCGGCTTTTGGGCGTCCAACCTCCCTTCCATGCCACGATCTTGAAGTTTTGGACTGGTTTGAATTGGGAATCCGTAGCTCCATCAGGACCAAAAAAATGTATTGCCAGACGGTGATCTGGAGCTCTGCGCACGGATCATATATGTATTCAGCTTTATGTATCTGTCCGTGTCAATCTCTAGATCGATCTCTAGAGCCCATCATCCAGCTACCCGGATTTAGAATCTTTGCGCATGGAACAGGAGACGACAGGGCTTTGTACCTTCCAGGAAACCCCAATCAAGGTTTGAGTTGCCAAAGCTTGACCCGTGCTTTGTTTCCTGCACTACGTAGAGTGACGCCTTACTTGTGCTTCCTGTCATCTGGAAAAGGGGAGCTCTTCCTTCCAGGCACTGTCCTGGAGTGAAGTTTCGAATTCCTGGAATCGGTGCCAGCTTCACGGCCGGCAAGTCGGCTGCACGTTGGAGAGTTGAGGTCACAGGCAAAATGAGTCTGGCCATGTATTCCTGTGTGAGGATACTGCGTTGTGATGACTGCTTCGGTCTAGTTGTGGTCTTATGTGGTCTTCTCTTCCACTAACTGGCTACAGGCCTGAACATTTGGTTGGCTGCTTTAGATTCAGCCGTCTATCCTCTCCTAACCAACATGCAGCATGGAAATGGCCGCTTACCGACCATTATCTTTCGTGGGGGCAGCAGGCTGTATGGGGTCCCATGTTTGTGTGTGAGAGATGGTGGAGTTCCACGGTTAAAGGAAATCTTGACTGCCTCCGGAAATTTGTCTTCAGCATCCCTCTCCATGCTTGGCAAGCGTTAAGCGGAACCCTAACCTAAGGAATGGAACATTATACCACTCGCTCTGTTGGAGACTGCAACTGCCCTCCCAACATGAAGACACATCAGCCATAAGCTAAATGCTAAGCCCTGCAAGGTGAGATGGTCATGTGCGGCATCGTAAGCTCCGAGTCAGATGTGCCAGACGGCGACAAGTACGAGCTTCTGGGAGCATCTGATTTAGGCTCATTACTTCCAGGCGTTTAACATGGTTGTTTGCTCTTTTTTTTCTCCGGATTTAACGTAAAGAACTTTCACGAACGCCTGAGATGTTCTGGTTTACAGCGCATATACTATATACAGCATGACCCAGTGCGATGGGAAAGCTGTCTACACTTGCCAAGGCTGCCAGTGAGATACTTCTGCACAGCCAAGCTTGAAGCATCAAGTCTACTTCCCAGTCTGTATAAGTTCCTTTCAACTGCTGATCCTGCTGCCGAGGCTCCTGATGAGGATTCTGATGCGCCCGCTGATTGCATGCTAGCTTGAACCGGGCCCAGTCAGAAATCAGAAGTGCACTTAAGGTTATTCACCATGTGAAGCAATCCCTTGCAAGTTCATCTTCAGTAAGCAAGCAAGCAATCAAGAACAGTAAGATTGTGCTCAAATGCTTACTTCAGTTCTGGGGTAGGAAGCTTCAGAAAGCTCACATAAACGTTGTGAGCTTTGATGTCGCGAGCCCCTGAGTTCAGGCGTACGTCAAAACCATTTTCCTGCAGGCTTTCTGGGAGACCGTGTGCAGTGAATGTCAACTTGTTTAAAATTGTTTCAGGCAGACCACAGGCAGCTGATCCAAACGGACTGGCTATGGCAGTGCACCAGGCTCATGGCGCCGACTGTAAGGAAGATAGCTCTTTGCCAATCATGCTACTTCGGAGGTTCACCCCCTCGTTCAACAGCTAATTCCCATTGGTAAGTTCAGGAAATTGGAACATTTGGTTCTCGGCTGCGGCTGTACAGTAGGTATATGTACATAATCAAATACAAAGATCCATGTGGCCGCCATGACTTAAGATGTCAAACTTGCTGTAGTCAGTTTTGGGCTTGAAGCAGAAGCGGACAAGCAGCTGATTATGGTGCTTCTGCCAACTATTTGGAGTTTGCCAGCTTCTTGACTTGAGGATGAGCCCAGACAGCTTCTACAACTCTCTTACTCAGCAGAACGAGCTGCTCCCCAGAAGCTCAGACATACTTAGCAGTCTGTCGGCAACTCCACTCGGCAAGAATGTTTGAGAAATTGTTTCGCAAATATGCAGTTCAAAGGCTGGATCGGATCTCCTGCCAGCACGCGATTCTACGGGAAAAAGATCTCTGATGCAGGACCTACTTAACGGCTTTCGGACACGCGAAGACTTTGCAGATCAGGGTCTTCACATTATCCTATCACATGGGGCAGTTACAATCGACCAAGGCTCTGAAAGCTGAGTCAGCTTGGATGCCAGCACGCGCAGGGCCCTTGAAACGAGAACATCTGGGTACGGCAATGGTAACAGAGCTGTCAGGACTTTGCAGGTGTCCCCGAAAGATCCAAGCTTTGTCGAAGATGTTGCTACTCATAGAGTCGTAGAGTCTAGATGCCGTGTATGTTGGCGCAACGCGCAGCTCCTGGCTCTGCCGCGAAGACCCGCCATTGTTTCCGAAGAGGGAATTATTCAATGGGCAGGAGCATCTTGTTCCGAGATCTGCTTGCTTTCCTTCCTGCCAATCAAATCGGTTTTGGTATGCCCTGAACGCACCACTCCTCGAATGATTGGGAAAAGGGATCTGGCACAGCTTCACTGAGGTCCTTCCGCCCATGGGGTGTGCTTCATCTACGTATGGGGCCCTTGGAAGGAAACCGCACGAGTAGACAGTTTTGCTTTTTTGGATGAAAGCTCTCATGGGGGATCTGAATTGATGGCTGTGACCGTAGCGCAGGTCCGTCACGCGTTGCGCGATCGAGCAAACAGACTTGTCTCTGCAGAGGCTCCTGCAGCTCATCCATGGAAAGGCTGTTGATCATGTGATCGCGCAGCAACAGTAGTAGTGAGCAGGGGGTCAGCAGACAGTAAACTAAGATGGACATCATGAGCCTTGTCAGAACACATGCCAGTTTCCATGAGTTCCGTCGCTCAGGATTCACAGGTTCTTTGACTTAATCAAGGTTGAGCGAAGTGGCAACATTGTGTGGAGACTATAGTGACTACAAGTTCAACGTTGCGAGCATTGCAATCGGCTTGATATAGCTCCCAAAGTTTAACTATACCGCAGGGTATTTCAGAGGCATCGTTTTGATGATCAGCTGCAGCAGTTTCCGCAGGATCAGAGCAACCACATTTAACACAGCATCCTATCTTCAAGTCTTGGGAGGGAGTCCCCGGAGCGCCAGTCCCACAACGCAGGTTTCCTACATGATCCAAAAGACTTGTCCAGCAGTTGAAGTAGATCTGTTGAGTGCAGGCTTTCTTGGCCGCTCCGAGTATGATAATGCAATGACGGGCGCCATTGCAACTATCGAAGTTGAAAACCTTTAGCATGGATCATCCATCAGGGTACTTATAGGAATTCTCAAGTTCAGATGGGCATTCAAAGTTGACTAAGTTGTCTGTTTGATTTGTAGGTCGCCATGGTTCGAGATGGTGCAGCAAATGCTGACTTCATTATTGTAGAGAGTGCGTTCAACGGCGCAGAGTAGTACATGAATCTTGTTGAAACTGACAAAAGCCCTGACAAAACTGCCGGGTTTCGCTTCCTCATGATTTGTATTGCAATATTTGCCTGCAGAGATTCTCCACCCAGGCGACCTTCTCGTTTTGACTCAGTATCTTGACCGCAGGCCGTGTCAGACATCTGGTCTGGCCGGCATGCTTGCTCTGAGGGTTCAGAGTTTGGGATTCAGCTTGTGGGCCGAAGGGACAACTTCTTGCACAAATCGAGAGTCCTGGATCTAAGTGAGGGATGCCTCTACTCAATCCTTGATCCTCCAGGCTCTCCACCGCGGACCCCCAAACCCTGACCTCATGCCTTAGCCCTCGCAAAAGGCTCGATGCTCCTGTACCTTCCAGGCGTCAGGCATACTCGGCCATCATGAATGATCATTGCCTGTACACCCAATGGTTCTAGCTGGTCTAGATGGAACATGTTTGAGCCCTGAGCATGGCCAGTCTAAAGACTCGCTGCGTGCTCGAGGAGAGAGCCGGGCGAAAGCCAGGGTATGTTTTTGGGATGCTCCGAGATTGTACCCCGAGCATTGGGAACCGTAATTTCTTTTATGTCTAAGCCTTTTCAGATTGCAGGAGAAATGCATGCAGAGGCAGAATACGGACATTCACATGCGAGCTTCTCAATGCTGAACTCCCTTCTGAACTGGAATTAGACAAAGCCGTAGGCTTCTGGATTCAGAGTCGATGAAGGCTGCCGCGGACATTTCGTCAACCCTGATGTTGCAGATCCTTTTGAAGCCCGAAGCGTTTACCCATCGATCTTCCTTCCGGACCAACGGGTATTCGGCAGTCTCGACCATGTTAGATGGGCCTGGAGACTTTCAGAGAAGGACTAGACAACTCGCCTTAAATTAATCGACTTTCCTTCCGCTTGCTTGAGCAAAGCCGGACAGTCAAGGACTGCATCTGAAGCCCGTTGAAGCTTGGAGGACCTTGGCCACGCACTCCGCGTGGCGGTAGCTCCAAAGGTTCCCCCACGTCGAGTGGCTCCAGGAGCTCACCACCCTCGGCCTCATGCTTTAGGTTTAATATGTTACGTAGACTAGTGAAGCCTAGATGGTGAACCTTAAACCAATATCCCTCAATTTCTGCCGGTGCAAGCCTGCATGGTGTGGATGCTGAGCCGTAACTTGATTCCTGAAGCCGGAATGCAAACCCTCGATCCACAAAAGCCGAGCGCCTTGTCAATCGCTGCACTGTCAACATGAACCCCATCTCCAGCCCACCCGTTCCTTAAACAGAAATCCTATCTAGAGGACTTATAAATACAGGTAGAAGGGATCACATACACACTCTCCAAGAATTAGGTCCTCCAGAAACATGTACATCATCATTTGGATTATATTGCACCGCGATTTTGACTCTGGCCTATAAGAATGGTACCACACGCTACCAAGTTTTTCTACGTTGAGCCGGGTATACCAGCGAAACGCACCCTCCGCGCTCAAGGAGCTGAGCTCGGAACCTCCCCAAAGCATGTGGAGGCCAGCACGTGTCGTAGGTGGGGTTCAGAGCGTTACAAGGGTATTGCTTTGGCACCACGAACTCGATTCTTGAGAATCCTTCGGTCCATGTTGGGCGTTTCAGCTCATCAGTCTGGCTTATTATCTCACCATGTGGTAAGAATGTCATATCGGGTACATGCATGTAAATACATATATATATATACACACACACATGTAGGCTTGCAGATCTCCCTCCCTCTCCCTCTTGGTCTCCAGGCTCCTCAGGCTCCTCAGGCTCCTGACCTGAGCAGATGCGTAAGGATGCCCTTGTATTTGAAGCTTGGCAGGAGAAGGAGCCTTCCAAGCTGGACATCAAACTGTCCAAGGGCCATTGGCAGAAGCAGAAGGCTGGAGGGTAATCCTGTTCCGACCACAAACCATTCTCCAACTGTTCGTATTTATTCCCCACATTCTTTGCGGGTTCTAATTTTAGCTGCGACCATCCGGCAGTCTGACTGCCTGCGCCTCCGACCGCCTCCGCCTCCTCCGTGCCATCTCACGACCCCGGCTCTCCTAGCTTCAAACTCCTCTTCCAGACATGGTGAACTTCCTTACCTTAAGTAAACGGATAGCATGGGGTATCTACGGCTAGGCGAGAATAGTGTCGGTGCTTAAGGTGGCTTTGGCCTACGAGTCTAATGAATCGGGGGAGATTCGGGTCTGTCAAGTTGGGTTAGGTCGAGTTTGATGGGATGGTGTCATCCATGCGCCTGCATGGGGTTGGATAGATTAGGGACGGGCAGGGTGCCAGTCCAGGTATGTCGAGGTTAGAGCCATTAGTAGGGTAAGTGAGGTTGGGCGCATCCAAGGGGTGCATGGGTTCGGTTGCAGTAGCGCAGCATACCTTTTGAGATTAGGGACGGGTAGGTTAGCGTACGGTAGTTTGTAGGGCAGGTGAGAATAGGCCGGAGCAGGAAGGGTGAAGGGTATAGAGGTGTTGCTTTGGAGTATGGTCAGGTGGGGGAGGTTAAAGTGGTTAAAGGCACTGCGGGTTGCCCAGCCAGCATCTCGTTCGAGGAGTGCTCAGACTGTGACACCTTGTAAGGTTGAAGCTTGTCTTTTCCAGGCTTGGATCTACCGTTTCCAATTACTGAGTTTCACTGTGCCGCGCTCGTGCAATGATGTCTAGGGAGGAAGCAGGGCAGCGCTGGCGGACGGTCCCAATTTCTTATAACATCCAGTTTCCACCAGCAAGCTTTTACAGACCGGAACGAGGCCTTCCCGCTTCTCAAACGCTCCCCAACGGCGAGCACCCAAATCTGAGATCTGTACATTTGACATAATGGCCTAAGGCAGTCTGTCCTCAGCGCTGCCAGTTCAGCAGCAAACGGGCCATGAACGCTTCTGAACAAACTCTAAAGATGCAGAAAGACAAGAAATCGAAACATGGGAATTGCAGGATTGCAGGAGGAGGTTCCAGGCTCAACCCGCAAGGTGCAGCTGGAGGCTGATCTTGAAATTCGCCCGCCAGTGTTCGGTGGAAGCGAGTGAGAAGCCGCTGGAAGGATCCACTACGAAGGGTCGGAGAGTGAAGACGGAGCTTTAACTTTTAGGTTGATGGTGTTTCTACTACAGGTCTTCCATGTCTGCTAGTACAGGGAATCGTTGAGGGCTGCGCTTCTGGACTTCTTTCCTCTTCTGTAAAGTTACGATGCAACCCTCGCTGGAATTACGTGTTTTCAACCACAGAACATTATTGTTGCTGCAAGCGAGCCTCAAGCTTTCATTGTCTTCGCGAAATCTGCGCTGTTCTGACAGAGCACTTGATATGTAAAGCATCTAGCAGATGCAGATCCAGTGCAGGTACAAAGCGTAGTTGCAAGGCTTACGTCAACTCCAGATTGTGGAAGGCCAGCCAGGGTAGCCGGGGGTACACATCAGAAATATGGGCTACGGCAATACTCAATGCATGAGCAAATATGGAGTATGTAGCAGTACTCAGGGCGCAGGAAGACTCTTGGCCCAGTCCTTGCGGCTATCAGCATACGGCCATCCCGGTGAGATCCTGATTGAACCCGGTCTCGTTTCAGGATGGCCCTGCATCACAACATGCAGGGCCGGCCAAGGCTATCAAAGCCCACACCCTGAGAGAGTCGCAGGCACAACACAGGATGCGTTGATAAATTTCATGTCAGGGGAATGGGTTCCTGAACAACTGTTTGTATAGAAGCCAGCTCACAAGAGATGGCCGTCAGAGGGACGGGAGGATGCAAGTGCAGACCTTAGTCTGGGAGACCGGAGGAAGATGCGCACGCTCTTAGGTCGAAATTGAGGCTTTGACTCGATGTGTAATCTGAACACTCGTGTTGGCCTGCTTCATATCGCAATAACGGGCCCTCATCCTTCGGAATTTCTGTAATCCATGGGTAGCGTCTTGCAATGTTTCACGTGTCCAACAGCGAGCTAGCAGTATTGGGAAGTTGTGACGTGGACTCGTCCCATGGCGAGCCTGGGCAACTATTGGAAACGCTTGGACAGTCTCTACTTGCAGAAGGGTATGCTTACATAGCAATTTGGCTAAGCGTACAAAATGGACTTGGGAAAGTTCCAGTTCATGGCTTGTGGTGCTTCCTCCGGAGACGCTGGCTGCCACCGGGGCAAGGCATCGATTGAAAAGAGCCAAAGGTGGACTTCGGTGTGAGGGGCAGGGCTTGATGGTTTACCGCATGTGTATGCATGCATGCGCAAGAGCAAGAAAGCTACATCTAACAGTCTGAAGTTTCAGATCCATATGTTTGAGATGAGCATCGCCAGCGTGGAATAATCGGATTGGTTGATCGGGCAGTAGACTCCAATTGGTACCAGGGTGGCAACGGAGACATGGAAAGGATTTTCTGGAGGAAACTTGGTACTGGCAGAGGGCAGTCAAAGATGATGTGGCGGATTGAAGGAGGTTGAGATCTAGGATTCGGGCCGGGGATCCTTCTGGTACAGTAGGAGCCTTAGAGCTGCTGCCAACCACGGCTGACAAGCTTTGCAGACCTCAGCATAAGCTCGAGAACTGCTTGTTCGCCTTGGATGCTTCTGGCTTTGCAGTCTTCACACTTTTGCGCAGACATGTGTGCAACAACCCAGCGTCATATCAAATTTCCACCCTGTCAGGATGCCCCAGCGCTGGGCTAGAAGTTTTCATGCCTCAGACACAACCAGCGGGCAAACCCAACTTGTCTTTCCACCTTCAACCCCACCAACCCAAACACACTCAAATTCTAAACAGCCAAATTCCGACTGCTCCGGCTTCACCTCTGCTCAAGTGAGCCAGCATCGCCCCCAAGCAACTACGTTCACTGTTGGCTGTGTGAGGGTGCAGCCTTCGAGCTTGAGGTTTTGGGCTGAAAAGTTTTCAGGTGCAGGCCACTCTGTGCGACACCTTGAGGTGTCCAGGACTTTCCTCTCTTCCAGGGCATGTTTTCATTTATCTTGTCCCTTATCAGTGTGTGAAGTTGACAGGCGGGTAGAGGGTATAGTATCTACAATCCGGTATCTGTGGCTTCCAGAGCTCTGGGGTTAGCCGTGCCAACCAAGGCCAGAGGGATGAACACCAGCGTCTCTGCCCGAAGCCCAGGGTTTGGTTTTTCAGTCATCAGCACACTCACAAGCGCTTGCGGGCACTGAGCCACTAGCGAAGCATGACATTTGCTATCCCTTTCTGAATGAGGTAGCACTTGGTTGAAACGATCATAAGACCCTTTCGTCCGTCCTTGGGACATATTTGACCCATTGTGTAGCTGCAGCTGGTTGAAGGCCTTCCCTCGACCCGCAATCTGAAGCTGTAAAGCTTTGGCCTGCCCAGACATGTTGACCCAAGGCCAAGAAAACATGCTAACCCCTTGCTACAGTGTACTTTAGATACGTGAACTCCCCAATGAGGCGTTGACTTTCGCATGTCCTAAAGGCCTAAAGCTCCGGGGCATGGAGCTCTGCAGCCTGGGCCATGTATAGGGCTTCACCATCAAGCTCCGCTGCAGTTTCAGGAGTTGATCCAGGAGCTGGCTGACAAGGAGCAGGCCCTACCCACTAGCCGCTCTGGGCTTCTGCTTGGCTTTCTCCTAACTAAGAGTCGGGCTCGGGATGGGCCGAATCTTTGATTCAAGAATGCAGCGTACCACGAGTCAGAGCTGTTCCATGTACGCTTCCTGAAACCACGCGCTGTTTAGAGTGCAAAAGCCGGAGAGGATGGACACAACATCATGGTACCTGGGTTGGGTCTGGAAACCCATTGTCTTGGTAGAAGCAAAATGAACGAGAGCAAGGACATCTTGAAATAGGGAAGTGGCCTGTGCCAAGCTCTATAATCCTTTGCACTTAACGCTCCCGGTTTCGGCCATTTCAGAAGTCAGCTGGAGTCATGCCCCGACAGACAAGGTTGTGTCCATGGCAGTTACAGCTTGCTCTGCGGACATCACAAGTCGCCACTTCAAGATCTTGAGTAGCAGCGCAGTGCCAGGAATGCAACAGACCTTTTTGCCAGACACGCAACTGGCTCTTGACGGGTCTTTTGCTTTATAGACATGGCCACCAGTCGAGGAAAAAGCACGGAAAGAGAAAGAAGTGGCGGAGCGGGTCAAAGAGATCCGGAAGCAGGCTGCCTGCTTGTGGGTGAAGATTGGATTGGTAAGTAGACTCTGAAATCCGGTCTTCTGACTCACATTATCAAGACTCAAGACGTGGCTGACTGCAGCTAGAAGGAGCGACTGCTGGGCCCAGGGCGTATTCTTCACACTCCCCGAAGCTCATGTGCTGTCAGTGATATGATTTGTCAAGCCCTTCAACTCAGCAAATTCTACTGGCAGCTCTAAGTTGACATTAACCTCCAGCAAAGTACACAGCAAACATCCCGAATCCCTATCCCACTCAGCGGTGAGCTCAAGCCAAAGCTGTGGTACTCGAGCGGGTCAGCTGTCAAACCATTTTCTATTCCAAGTTTAAAGAGAGTCATTTGCCCTTGGGGAGGCCTGGGGCTGATGGTAATGCCTATCCTAGCTTCCTCTCATCAAAAGCTGAGCTGTGTTGTGCAGGACCTCCGCACAGATCCTGGGAAGTGTTGTTTCATTCATAGTGCAGTGGTCATGCTGGCCACTCTAGAGGTCGAAGCAGCTGCAGAGGAGAATATGCGGCTGCAACGCGCCAGGGCCCTGCTGCTGCTGCTGCTGCTGCTGCTGCTTGTTGTTCTTAGCGCCTGCGGGTCACGCAGCATATTGTAGGTTGACCACTTGTCTTGTAGCTGCAAAGGGCCAATGTCTCTCCGATGAAGTGCCACAAATCACTTTCCCTACAGTAATGAGCCTTAAGCCCTAGGTGATTTTCCTAGGAACGGAAATTGTCGATGCGTCGCACATTGGAGAACATGGTGCTTCTGCCAAAAAAAACCGTCGTCCTGGCAATTTCTGCTGTTCTGTATCAATTAGGGTCGGCAGCGCGATGATGAAAGGTAAGCGGGCTTCCAGGCAAGAAAGTCTTGTGCCAGCTAGATGACTGGGTCCCAATTCTGGCATCGCCGCCCGTGTAGATGCTACATGTTTGCTATTCAATCTTAGGTGCTGCCTGCATGGTCCAAGCGTATGCTCCAAGATGGATGGTGTATGAAGGAGTCAGTCAGCGTCAGATGGCTATGTTAAATCCTGCACTGTTAATGGCCTGCTACTAGAGATGCCATGCGCTTCCTACTTGACTTCTGGCCATCGATTGGCTTGAAAATCAGCAGCGACGTGCCCATTCTGCTTTGCCGTCTCATACGCAGCTGTCTAACAACTTCACGCTTTAAAACTATGATGGCATATGGTCACATGGTGCATGCACAGCTCTCGGTTCAGCCTTGTTGTGCTGTCGTAGGCATCTACTTCCTTTTCCAAATGCACCCTGAGCATGAAACCCAAAGACAAAGCAGCTGCTCCCTTGAAAAATCGTCCAGGCCCAGCACAAAATTAGGAGGCAGAAGGTAGTGTTGGCACCACAAGCCCTGAACCCAGGCTTTGGAACAAGACTCCAAAGACGCGCGAGCTGAGCCCTTGGGGAAACCAGGACAAATTCGACCATGAGGGTTCGGAGGTCGCATCTTTTAAGGTTGCGGGGGGGGAAGTTGAGAAGTTGACGCAGGGATTCAAATTAGTTACTTGGTCTTCGCTGCCGGCAAAGCGCTGAAGCTAAAGCCTTCAAAGAGCAGGAGGAAACCCCCGCAAAGTACTTGCTGCACTGGAATTAGTTTTTTATGCAAAGAAGTTATTGCAGAGGTGACAAGAGACAGAAGGTATATGCCAAACTTGCCCTAGGACGTGGGAAACATGCCACGCTTCAAATCGGCGTAGCCAAGGCTAATGTTTCCGCCAGTTAGTGCTTCTTTGTGCCGCGTGATCCTGTGACTCTCTGACTCCATTCGGTGATAGCGCTCAAAGACCAGATGTCACTCTGCATAGCTTGTTGGAGATGAAAAGCTGCGCAGGCCAGTCTTCATTTGAACAGGACCCCCCCCACGTTGTTGCAGAGAACCCTCTTCTGTTTATTGCAGCTCGCATGCAGCCTGCAACTGGCTGGAGACTCCATCGAGCAAGGCAGTATATTTGCAAACCAGCATGCAAATCAGACAATGACGAAGCAGAAAGATTTCTTGTCAGGCCTACTGTGAAATGACCGAAACACTCAGTCATAGTTATACCAAGTGTACGCGCAGTGGCTACGCACATACATCTATTGGAGCTTGGGACTATGCAAACAACACAACGAGCAGAACACTTGATCCTAAGCATGAAAAACACCTACCATCCTTGAGGCTCTTTTCTCTATCTCAACTCCCAAAACCCGAGGGGCAATTCATGTGCCCAGGCTCACTTTGACAAAGCCCTGCGTGACCAAGCCTTCAACTGCAAAGCTCGGCTACACCAGGACTTGGTACAGGTATTCCAGAACGTAGAGTCCAAGGTTGTTGGGCCCCTGACCCTTTGATCCCTGAAAGTCCGCAGACTGAAATGTTGGATACGCTTGAATACTAGACTTCTGCATGTTAGACAATATGTAATCCAGATACTGTGTCACATCAAGTTCCTTTTCAAAAGCTTTGTTTGACATGCACCCTCAGCGTCAATTGAGGTTGCGGTTTCGCTCACGCTTTGAATTCCAACCCAGAATAGCGCTGGCTAAACCACTCGACGATTGCAGACGCGGCCCGGGTAAACCTGACATTGAATGCTTGTCTTCACAGCATGCGTGCCTGAAGCTTGATCAGCGAGATTCTAACGTCCGGCAATGCGTTTCTCAGATTTGAACTCACCGTTAGCTGCCGTATAGGGTCTAGAGTGCCCTACTCCTCAGACAAGGTTGTCTCAAAACTCTTGCTTCGAATCTCCGCGGTTCTCTAAGGTCTCTGTCCTAGAACCCTTGGTGCAGTACTGTCCAACAACAGTAAAGGCCCTAAGATTGCATTACATTGCACAGCGAGAACTCTAAATTTTGCTTTGGATCCATGCGCGCTTGTCCTTCCTTTGATCCGAAGGAGATCCGGGCCCGCGCGGCTGCAGAGAGCCAGGTGGGAGTTGGAAGCAGCAGCTCATTCATGGCTAGTTTTGTTTGGTTTTGAACATTTTCGAAGTGGTTGAAAGAACATGATGTAAGCGCATGGGGCATGTGCCTGGTGATTTGTCACAGCACTCATCTTCCGAATGACGAAATCTTCAAAGTCGTCACATACAGAATCATTAGGGCTTACCGCAACTTCAGCTGTCGACAGCCGCATGTCGATGTTCAGATAGGCTAGCTAACCTCGGGTTTTACTTAACCTCTGGGACTGCAGTATGCGGAGTCCAGGCTTCGGCCCCAAGTCTTTGTTAGGGTTTGTGGGCTGCAGGATTGGACGGATGTAAATAGAAGCTGCGCTGGTGCGTTGGTTTGCGGCTTTAGTCCTGGACAAACAGCATGCGTAGTGGACAACTGAACATCGCTCTTTGCCCCCATGAAGTATGAACAACTAAAGCTAAAGCAGCTAGCTCATTCTACATTCAAAAGATTCTCAGGCCAGAGGAGTCATGGTATCCAGGTCGAGGAACATTTCAATTCCAGCAGCTTTGATGAATACAGTTCTGAACGCTACAGCCCACGGTCGGGCATTCAAGTTTCCTGCAGGTCTGTTGGATGATTTCCACTTGACCAGGAAGATTCGATTAAGTAATGAGCGGAGGCCCAGAAAGCCAGACTGATGGTCCAACAGGCTCAGGAGCCCTGGGAGATCTGCTTCGTTCGTGCTAGGGTTGCTTGCTAACTGTTCGTTTCTGAAGTTACAAGATCGTTTCTGAACGTTGCAGAGAAAGGTTGCCTCAAGGTAGTCCGGTTTGCTGTTCGACTGCTTCAGGGAGTCAAGGTCCTGAAGACTCACTTCTGATTCCAGTTCCCAAGGGTAAGCACGCATCATGAGGCCATAGGCTGAAGTGTAGCTGTTTCTACACGCGACGCCTACTTGAGCAATCCGTTCCCCCTAATAATAACCACCCCCTAACAATAAATACGCATACCAGGGATAGCATTACAGTTTTAAGTCGATCTTATGTAGATGTTAAATAGACTTAGATTCGAATGTGCGTTTGATCGGTTCTTCTTTGATCTCAGTTTAAGTTTTAGTTGATTTTTATTCGTCTTGGAGTGACTTCATTCCGATCTGAATTGGACTTTTATCCAGCTGTCACTTGATTTTTTGCAGATTGAACTCATGTTTAGTAGATTTTAACTGGCATAGTCAGTTGATTTTACCATATCAGCATGTAGTCGGGGCAGAAGTTCGGAAAATCGGGGAAGCTTAAGCTTTTCAGGCTATGGATCCTTAGAGTCAGGACCAAGTCGCGTTGTCGCATGAAACGACATTTGCAACTGCCAGCAAGGGTCATCTTGTCAAACCTTGGTCCTTTACACTTTACACCCTGCTTCGTATCTCAAAGACTGACTACAAAACTCATCATGCAACACCAGCCTGCTCAGTTTAGATTGCAGTAGGGCATCTTCACAATGCTATTGGTTCTGGCCCAGCTCCCCATCAACTAGCAGTCTAATTCGTTTGCCCTGAGAGCTCTGCCACTAGCTCGCTTGACAAGGAGGAGTGTGTCAAGTTGACCCTGAAGATTCAGGATCTGCAGGAGAGCTGGGCTGAGCAGCTGTCATGTAAGAGGACTCAACCAGAACTCAAACAGCGCCATGATCTGCACAGTTATCAGTTGATGAGGCTCGAGGTAGAGGGTGACAGCGAAGGACTCGCCGCTTGCATGAAGCATGCTTAACCTTCACAAATTTCGCACAAGTCAAGCATGTATGCAAAGCGTACTAAAGCGTGCTGACTCAGATGGGGATAGTCGGGAAAGGCTCCTCTGGGAAGCTCCAGACTGCAGCCCGTACAACCGTAAAAAAGCAAAACCTCTAAGCACTCTACCCATCAGCTGATGCACCCTATTTCCAAAAGATTCCACGTCCAGCGCTAAGTGCTAGCCCGGCAACATAGATTAGAATCGGAAGCACGTGAGTTGAGCCTAACTTTGCATGATCAACCGAGTGGTTAGTGCCTTGCAAGACTCTTAGGCTATCTTAGGCTCATCATGTTGTTGTTCAGCCAACACAGTAGTCGTGCCGCGTATCAGGTCCGAGTTCGGTGCAGGTTTGACGTTTGGCTCGCTGCGATTTCCTAGAATGAAGATATCAATGCGTTCAATTTCTGGAACCTTCTAGAGTTCAGGTCATAGAGCTGAAGGTGCTCTTGTTGGGAGTCCTTCGGGTTCTGGGCAACGGATCTACGTCACGGTGAGCCCATGCACCTCTTGGGGGCTATCCTCGGCCCACTTGCACTTCCGCAGTCTGCGCATGTCCAGGAGCACCTCAAAGAGAGACAATCAGCAGCCAGTGATTCAATCCGGGACCTGGCAGTGGACTCAGAATCAGAGATCAACTGGTCAACGAGAGCTTGGGCAGCGAGCTTCAGCGCTGTAGATAGTGTTTGGCTGCTTTTTCAGCTCAGTTTGTTGCAGCGACAAGCAGATAGTTCAGGATGTTTCAACGTGAAATCACATTTTGCATCTCGCACATGCAGCTGGTATATCCAACTTGGCAGGACGTTGCTTGCTAGGCTAGCTGGTTGAAGAAGAGTATCAGACATCAAACACAGCTTTGGTCAATGTGACTTCCAAGAACCAGTTGCATCCAACAGGAGAGACAAGTCGGTAAAATCCAAGTGACTGCCCCAAACTCGAAAATCTCTTGCAAGATCCCTGCGCGTGGTCAACAGCTATGGAACTCACTGTCATGAGCAGCCCGCTACGAACAACCTCTCGGTCTCTGACTGCGACGAAGTTCACCCCATTCAGCAGTCATGTGTTCTGTTGTTGTTTATCTGTGATACTCAGTAGCCAAGACCAAAACCAAGCTTCCCGGTCCAACCAACCTGAATCAGCAATTCTCAATGCTATGCCTCAAAAGTCGGAACTCAAGGATGATCATTTGAAAGAGCGGATTGAGCGCGTTCGCCGGCAGGCGATTCACGCACTGCCGTGTGATGGAACGCATGCGTGGTTGGGAATGGATTGCTTTTTGTAGAGGTCTCTAGATGAAATATGCAGCCTTGCCTGAAGCATTGGTGGTAGGATGACTTCAGATTTCTAACCTCGCTGGCTGTCCCTTCTAGATTGGCCAACATTTGGCTGTTGGGGTCCCCAACATCAAGACTCCTTGCGAGAATGTGCAATTCTCTGTTTGTGGCAACCTCTTGAGAGCAAATATGTACTTGCTTTCTGCTTTCGGTCTGTGTTTGAGCATTCCTTCCCCAAGCATGAACACCCAAATGCCTCCAACCGGTCGGGTTCTTCAATATCCAGAGCTTCCTGCAGTGTTGGTGCCAGCTATGTTAAGTGCATTGGTTGTTGCAAATATCTATTAACTGCAAAGTCATCTTGTGCAAGCTCTGAAGCCCGAGAAGCCTTCCATCCCGAGACGCGCACTCCACTCAGCTACGCAGGGCGCCGCGCGAACGAACAGCATGCAGCATCATGCGATGGAGGTAGACAGAGCCATGCTTGTGCTTTTGGCAGTCTGTGAACTCTACGTTTTCTTTGCTTGATATCTTGGGACTTGAGGCAACACTGCTCATTGGTTTTTACACCAAGCTAGTCAGGCTTTCAGTAGCCAGCCGAGAATGGCTGACATAGAGCTTGTTTCAAGACAGGGCAGTGGAACGTGTTGGCAATGTGGGCAGTATTTCCATTAGCGTCGAGCTGTTGCTCTTCGTAAATAACGCGGCTGGCTTTTGAGAACATGCAGAGCAAGAGGGCCAGTTCTGGGGCCTCACAAACCGCCGGCCCGCAAGTCAACATGTATAGGCTCTTCGGTGTTGGCTTTTTGCCAAAGCAGCTTGTGAAGCTGATCTCTCGCATGTCGAACCGGATTACCATTGCGTCCGTTGAAGTGGTGCTCCGCTGCAGATTGAACCTTGAGTTGGCCAGTTTGCCTACGATAATCCATGAACAACATGAATCTACGTCACTGTGCTGCACGCCAGAGAGACCAGACTAGATCTCAATCTATTCTGGGTTTCGTTTCTGTGCCATCAGGTATCAACCTTTTTAAACTGAACTGTCTGGCTTCATCACAAATCGCCCAAAGCGATGGGGCGTAGTAGTCGCAAAGCGTGTCCAGATACTTTATGATACGTTTGGAGCTTGGTTTTGGGACTCCAGCGTCTATAGGCTGGAAATGTCCTGCACCTGGACCTTTAAGAAGTTGCTTACGAAGTGGGCACTTCGAAAGGCAGAGAGAATTTCGAGAAGCAGAGACACCACGGCAACCCCAAATTTGTGGATGGTGAGCTATCGTCTCTAACTCGGATGCTTTCACATCATTCACATCTGAAGCCTCAGAGACTTTTGTCATTGGACTTCTCGTAAGAAGATCCTAAACTCGGTGCCCCGCGCTCAACAGCATCCGACCCCTCAACTTGCCAAGCCATGCAACCTACTTTGCCCGCAGACGTCTGTCCATCTTGGATGCCAGCTCGACACCATCATGGGTCACTGCCAAGACTGATGCTGGGGTTGTGCAGCTCAAACAAGCATGAAGCTTTCGATGTGACTGGCTTCCAGGTATTCCACATTTGCATGTAACAATGAGAAGTGTAGTGAGAGCATTGAGTCATTGAGTCATCCCTGTTTGATTCTGGTCATCGTGTAAGGTGCACGCGATTGCCTCAAAACAAGCAGTCTGGAAAAGACGGCCCGACCTGATGGTTGGAAGAGAGTCTCGCATGGATAACAACACCTTCTGCACGTGATGAACGGTACACTAGTTGGAGCAATGGTCTTGGATATCTGTCTATTTCAGAGGTGATAGGTGCGCGACGTGAGCAATTTGGCCAACCAGTTTGCTTAATTTGCAGAAAGCAGCAGAAGTCCGTGTTTATCATCCTTTGGCCATGCAGTTCTTGGACATCTGATCGATGGAGAACGGAGGTGCCCCATAGAGGGCTTGGGAATGTGAGCATGAAGATCACTGGATCCGGCATATCTTTCGTTCGGCCCCCCCTAGTTTTTGTGGTGCTCCGCTAAGCCAGAGATGACCCTGACACTAGGCATCGAAATGACAGGACCTGACTCAAAGCTACAGAGATGTGGGGACGGATGGTGTCTTTAAGAAAGCAGAGAGGTCCCATTGGTCAGGAAGCATGGCAACCTGATAAATTCACTGAACGCTGAGGCCTCGACCAAACCCTTCAACCTGAGGGCAGAATATTTAAGCGAAGTCCGCAGGACCAGTTGCGGTCAATTCACCTCAAAGCGGAGGGCCACGCCAGGCTGAAGGTGCGGGTGCCACCTTCTGCTGACTAGTTTTTTGCGCTTAGGTTGAAGGTGTGAGCAAGTTATGAGTGCAGCATCAACACTATGATAGATTTTGAAAGTCACGTCCAACCGACAGAACTATTCTGAGGATGTCATGTGCAGTTGCACCGTGCAATAGAAGGCACAATTGCTGGGCTGTGCGCATCTGAAGGATGCAGATAACTAGCTTCCTTATTGGCCGCCATCATTCTTGTCGGCCGAACCATGTGTACAGGGCGTGCGGAGGCAGTTTCACCGATGCTGTTAGGGAAATAGGGTTGGAGCTTCCCGCAGGGTATTCTTAGTGGGCCCCTGGCGAAGAGTTGCTTGTGTGATTCGGCTCATGATGGGGAAGGCGGCAACCAACATCGAAAGGCTCGATTTGAGTTGAATTTGCCATGTTGCCGGTTCTCTCCACCGAGCGGAACGGTGTGTGGCTCTTTCGGCGTTGCTGGGATTGTTTGCATCTCAGTCTTCTTGCGATCCGAAGCACATCCCCAACCTCCGCGGGTTGAGGCCCGTTTTACGCTGGCTGTTGTTTTGCAGGGATCTTATTTTTCGTCCAAAAGCCCTCAAAACCAGCAACGCCCGGCACAGCTCACAGGAGCTCTGCCAACTCGCGGAGAAGCGCGACACCGTTGATCTGACCGGGCCACAGGGCTGGGAGGGGTGAGCAGGGACCGGGCTGCAGGCTCTCGTTTGAGATATGAAGGGATGTAGTAACCCGATCGTGTCGTGGGTTCTGTGATTGCCGGACTTGAAGTGCTGCACAGTTTTCGGCCAGGGCCCAAAGCCACGTACTCATGAAGCCACGTGCTTTGATGCTGGCCTCGGAGATGACACGACATCGCACAGCTGCAGTGGAGAAAGCCAGCAGCGCAGTACGAACCGGACAAAGACTGCTATTTGAAGCAAGGAACATCATGGCTTTCTGTTGAGTACCTGCAGCCTAGTCTACAGTCATGAGCCTTTCTACCTATGGCCACGAAATGCCGCGAGTGCCCGTAAACAAATTGCTCTCTGAGTTCCAAGAAGCCCAAACACAAGATCAAATCTCCCGCCCGGGAATTTCAACCGCGTGATTCAGCTCCGCATAGAAAAGACCAGGTCGGCATCACAAGATGTTGGTCTGTGCTCACCAGCCCCTTTGGCAAATCCTTTCTAAGGTCGCGCGAGAACTACCGAAAGGTGAAGGCCGTGGTGCTTTGGGTTTCAGGAGTCAGGCGCCCCGTCGGTAAAAAAATGTACAGGCCAAACCTATGATAGCAAGGTGGCTTCAGACTGCAAAAGTGCCGCCCGCTCCCTGACTCCGTGTCTCAGCCAGCACGTTGGAACTTGTACACCCCCAGCCACCTGTATTCCCATATTCAGTGTAGTCTCGCGGTCACGAACTTTGACCCTGGATTGAGTTCCCTTCGCTCCAGACTGACCCCTTCAAGTACGAGCCTCCACGAGCTTTGAGCCTTCACTAAGCCTAAGCTGCCAAAACATCTGCCATGGCAAGACCCCGCTTGTCGCCATGCGGCGGTGGGCGCTGGTGCCCCTCCGCGGCCGCCGGCACTACACCGACGCTTAGCTGCGAAGGTAAGGGTTATATAGACTCACGGTCCAAATGTGACCTTGAGTCGCGCTCTGTATTGCGGGCTGCTTGGCAGCCAAGCCCAAGTTGCTGAGGATCTGCCGTTCTCGCCCCTCCGCCATGCTCTGGACACCAGCATTGACGGGCTCGTCGGTGTGGGCCAGCAGCCTTGGCCTGGTTGACCATGCTCAAAGACTTCAGCGAAGAAGCCTGCTTTTCTGGCCTTCTATAGGGTACTCTCATCGCCGGGGTTCAGGGGTCTAGCTTGGGCTTTCAAGACAACGTCAGCAGCTAGGTCTAGGCTATCCCAGAAGGCGTTTTCTCATCACAAAACCTTCATGAGTTCGTACGTTGTGCAGCAGCGTATGCTAGGGCGACAGAATTTCAAAGCGTTGAAGTAACTCCATTTGGGCATTGGGCTCTCACTTTGGGCGTGTCCATCTCCAACCTGGGGCGGACAGAGAAATTTTCCTAGCTTGCTGACACAAAGATAGCTATCAAGCTTTAAGCTAGATATGATTCTACAATCAGGCAGCTTTGAACTGTCGAAGGGACACAGTAAAAGAACCCGTCAGAGCTCCCATTTCTTACAATTCGAGCATGCTCAGTGGCGGGAATTGTGGTTGCAGAACAACCATAAGGACATCACTGACGATTCGGACAACAAACTTTGCTTAAACGGCACTTACTCGCAAAAAAGAACACTGTGGCATGCAGGCTCGCAGCACGGAAGAAGGATGCGAGCCTTGGCCGGAGAGAAAAAGAAGTCATCATGAATATCTTCTGCCTCCTATTCAGGGTTTGGGTTCTATGAGGGAAGGTTCGGGACGCTGAGCTTGCCCTTCGATGGCCCAGCCCAGCAAGGAGCATTAATATCATCTCGTAACATAGGGAGCTTGTTTGGCTTTGCTCCTTCTTCCGTATGTTGAACCGCCCTAGTCAATGTGACAGGTTTGAGGGGACAACACTCTGACTGCAGTTCGCACTTTTTGCATGCTACTGGTTTGTGCAAGAGTTGAAAGACTATCAAGTGAGCTTGGGGATGAGGGAGGGAGAGAGAGACGCGCAGAGAACAAGAGAGAACCTCTCAACAAAGAGTGGTGTAGCACTTGAGCCACTTTTTTTTAAGCTGTGGGTTTTGACATTGGCGCTCCCTAAGCTCTGGAAGCAAACTCGCGTTGATTTGGGAATCTACGGTTTACATGCGCATGTCTGTCAAAGCAGGTCCGCCAAATACAGGAAAAGTAACTATGGACGGAGCTGTGTCCCCATGACACCAAACAAATGGGAATGCGGGCAGGCCCTGTGCTTGTTGAAGCCTTTTGTTGAGCATGCAAGGTACTTTCCGCTTCCGAAGCCGTTCGGCCTCCACTGCATGCTCCTCTGCATCACACATGTTTTGCAATATTAGAAGGGTGGAGCATTGCGCTCGGAAGGGGTCAAGGGTTCTTCTCATCATCTTGACTTGTGGGGACCTCTGTGTTCCATGCATGCCCCGACTTGTCCTTCCCATTCGCAGTAGGAAATTGGTTTGCACTGGGAGCCCGGCAGTCCTACCATGGTCGAGAGAGAAGAGGTGCTGGCTCTGTTTCGGTTTCCTACTGTCCAGTTGCTACCGCTCAGCCTCAGCGCGTCTCAGTCCATCACACTTTCAGTAGGTCATCGTGGGTAGTTCGTATGTCATCCAGGGTGAGCTGTGTTCCATGAGTCATACTTTAGTTTAGTTGTCAGTGTTGCCCCTGCTCCTGATCCCACTTTGCCTTGGATGTAGGCATCCTTGTTTCTGGTGTGAATGAGATTGCTGGTGATGAGCCGGCAAGTTTGCTGATCCTATGTCTTTGGTGGTTTATCTCTGTTGTGGGTTACCCGAAAAAAGACAATCGAAGATATGAAGGTATCAGTAGGGGAAGCCAACTCTTGAGATGCTACATTTCAGCCCTATCCAAAACTTGGGAGTCATGCTCATTGCAAGGTCGTACCTGGGCTTCTTCATAATATGAATTTATTTGCCCTTGTGCACCCCTTGTCATGGCGCATGTCTCTGTGAGTGCGACGTATTCACTTCAGTCCATATTGATGCCACTCTAACGTAGCAGCATGAATAGGAAGAATTACCGCAGGTGCTAATATGGTTATGGAGTCATATACCCAAAATCCTTCTAGTATTGAAGCTGCGACACTACATGGCTTTGATGCTATGGACTACTTGTGTGCCTTGCCCTCGTTCCCACTAAGGCGTGGCTATGAAGTGCATGAGCTGCTGCAAAACTGCACAAAAGAGTCGAGAAGCGCACCTTGACAACGAAAACCCAAGTTGCGGGTGAAAGGATCCAATTGGTGCTCATTGGTTCAGATTTGAAAGTTGGAAGTCCTGTCACTTTGATGTGGCACTTCCGACTGTTCACAGGGCTGACTTTTGCGTTTCGCAGCCGGTTTCGCTTTGGCCTGCTCACCAGGGAGTGTCGTGTGAAGTAGGCCAACAAGCCTCCCTCTCTCTCTCTCTCTCTTTCTGTCGTGCGCGCGCGCAACACTACTCCCTCTGCGCTACACTCCCTCTACACTAGGCATATTATATGTATCTATATGTATTTATACAGAGAGAGAGAGAGAGAGCAAGCTCCAGTAGTCACCACCCAGACGTCACCCAACACCTCCAGCAACAACCGCCATTCGCAGCGCTGCACACGGGACTACCACTACTACAAGATTTACTACACCATAACTACGAGCCATTATTGGGTTGGCTAGGTTAGGAGGTCAAGGCTGAAATCATCTGAAATCCCAAAAAGCAGACTTGTCTAAGAGTCTAACTGACTCAATCGTTTGGTGTTCTGTCCGATGTGTTTTGTAAGTCTAAGTGATCTTTCAGTGTCATTCGCCAGAACCACTGGCTTCAGCACTGAGAGCGATGTTTGCATTAGTGCATTTATTTGTTTGTGGCACCATTTCAGTCCAAATAAGCACATAAAGGAAAAGCAAGATGCTAATGTTGTTGTTGTTGCTGTTGCTGTTGCTGTTGTTGTTGTTGTGGTCGTCGTCGTCGTCGTCGTTGTCGTCGTCGTCGTCGTCGTTGTCGTCGTTGTCGTTGTCGTTGTCGTTGTCGTAGTTGTTGTTGTCGTTGTCGTTGTCGTAGTTGTTGTTGTTGTTGTCGTTGTTGTCGTTGTTGTCGTTGTTGTCGTCGTCGTCGTCGTCGTCATCGTTGTCGTCGTCGTCGTCATCGTCGTCGTCGTTGTCGTTGTCGTTGTCGTAGTTGTTGTTGTTGTTGTTGTCGTTGTTGTCGTTGTTGTCGTTGTTGTCGTTGTTGTCGTTGTGGTCGTTGTGGTCGTCGTCGTCGTCGTCGTCGTCGTCGTCGTCGTCGTCGTCGTTGTTGTTGTCGTCGTCGTCGTTGTCGTTGTCGTTGTCGTTGTCGTTGTCGTCGTCGTCGTCGT
>CAJNIZ010046303.1:11897-22788 GCA_905231905.1 Symbiodinium pilosum | reverse complement strand
AAAAAAAAAAAAAAAAAAACGCTACCCAGATGGGACTAACATAGATGCATTTAAGGATACTCGTGGCTTGCTGGGGGTTTCTGGTGCTTTGAGTTCTGGGCTTTGGGGTTTCGGGAGGGTGGTTGGGAGATGAAGGCATAGGTTGTTGGGCTTAGGAAACCAGAGGCGTCAGAACATTAGCGACAAGCAGCAAACTCGCAAATGCTTACTGGTGCTTGAGGGAGAGTGGGCGAGTGGATCTAAACCCTAAACCCATCTAAACCCTAAACCCTAAACCCTAAATCATAATCCCTACGTACTCACGCCTCCTTGACCACGAGTAAGAATGCATCAGAAGCAGCGCTGCAAGATTCTTTAAAATCTGGCATTTGATTGCCATAAACCCCAGTAGCCCTGATTCAGATTTGCGATTTGAATGAATCCGATTGAACCCATGTTACGACCAAAGCCGTAATGCGCTCGAAGGGCGAGGGTAGGGACTTCTGAAGTCGCTACCTAAACCCCAAAGTATGCAGAATGGTGGCTTCTTTGGCTGTATTAAGGGGTGCTTGGGGTGCCCAAACCCTAAACCCTTTGGGGCATTGGTCTACCTACTTTTGGGGTCAGGTACAGTGAGCTCTTGCAAGGCGTGCATCAGTCAAGTCAGCAACTCCTACCATTTGAGACATGTAGGGGCCTAGATGATGTCCAATATTGTTGCCCCAGATTCCTTGTAGAATTTGGGTAAAGGGTCGCTTAGATAGACCTTAAGATGAAACTTGCAAGTTTTTAGGCCCCAACCCCTGAACACCTAAACCCTAAACACCTAAATCCTAAACCCCTAAACACCTAAACCCCTACACCCCTAAACGCTCAACCCCTAAACCCCAGGTTTGTTTCCGTTTTCCGCGTGAAAGAAACTCAAGGCCTGTAGGGAGGCTGGCTGCCCTGCAAACGGACTCGAGTTGCTTTTTGGATGGGTTTAGGGTTCAGCGTTTATGGTAGTTAAAACCCATAGCATCAGGGCTCTTAATGTGAGTCATATGAGAACCATAGGGGCCTTACATCCAAAAAACGTATAGTCTAGGGGTTGAGATAGCCAGAATCTACTCATAACTTGTAATGTCTGCTGTTCATGGGTAGTGGCCTTGCCCCAAGGCACCAAACTACCTGAAGACCTGGCATTCCATGGAACTTGGGCCCAAATTTCTTAGGGCCTTAGGGCTATCCTTCAACCTAGGTAGCTGAAACATGGCTATACTGTAAGAAGCCCATCATGATGGTCATTGAAGTAGATTTCCTTCTCAATGCTGACCAAAGCCAAAGCCAAGGAAGCAGCCGTATGCTGATTTCTTGAAGACTCACAGCATCGAGATCAAGGCCTCTACTGGGACGGTTTAGGGCTGAGGGTCTACGGCTTAAGGTTTGCTACGTGGGAGTGGGGGGGGGGGGTGGACCAACTAAACTCATTAGAGGCCCTTTTGGAGAGTCCTGGTTCTTGCATATCTGGATCTACTAAATTGGGGCATCTCGTTTTCTTGCTCCTAGAACCTCTGATTGCTCATTGTGATGTAATTCCTCCTTGCATGCTTGAAGGACAGCACATGGTTCCCATAGCTGGGTAGGGTCTAATGGCGCTCAGGGTTATGTCACACAGCGAAGCTTCTATCATCGGGTATCCCGTTTCGCTTCTATATACACATTTGCCTGAAGCCTCCACCGTACCCGCCAAGAATTTAGGGGCCGCTAGCAGAATGAATTTCCTGCCCGCAGCTCCTAACCCTAAACGCCTAAACGCGTCCTGCCCTTAACGCTGGTCGCGATGCTTGCAAAAGGAGTATGTTGCTCTCCCCAGCTTGGCTACACTCTATTTGAAAGCCTAACCGTACGTGCCATGTCCTGTCCAGAACTCGGGCCCACTAAAAAAAAAAAAACAATAGATGAATATTCATATATATATATATACAGATACGTAGCATTACTGTATAGAGAAACCCAAGCCTGCAGGCTGAGGAGCCTTATAAACTGTCTATAAACACTCGATAATTTTCGTAAACTCAATGTTTGGGGTCCAAGGTTTGAGCCCAGACTACAGAGCCCCCTCAAAGTCCTAAACCAAAAGCGCCCTGAACCCTGTTATCAGGGGTAGGTGTGAACATAAACCCTCCTACTACCCTCTATCAGGGCCTAAGTACCAATTATTAGGGACCATATATCCCCAATTAAGGGTACAAGGAGGGTCCTGGAACACATTTTTAGGGCATAGGTTTTGGGTATTTGGGTCAGGGACCCCCCCAATCCCTAAACTCCAAAGTGCTTAGCCTCACTAAGCTCTGAAGCGTAAGCCCCACAACCCCGTAGGCCATAAAGCCAGAACGTCCCCCGAAGAAAAGAGCCGCAAGCCCCAAAATCACCCTCTTACTATCCCACACTTCACTTCAACCCCGCATGCCTTACCCTGTCTTCATAAGAACGGAAGTCATGAATTATAGGGGCGCGTATACGGGGGACTACTCTAGTCTAGGAATCCTGTCTCTCATTCCGTACCCTAAACCTTAAGTCCGAAGCTATGGATAGCATAGAATTTCAATTTTCACGATTTAGGGTTCAAGGCCATTTGCTTTCCCATGCCTACACGCTACATCCTTTACCTCGGCAGTAAGTGTTTATAACGGCGGCAAAGGGGCCTTACACATAATGTAGTAGCTTCCGTTGTCTTTTCCATTCCTTCCTTACCAAACCCCAAACCAAACCCTAAAACCCTAAACCCTAAACCCTAAAACCCTAAAACCCTAAAGCCTAAACCTTAAAACCCTAAAGCCTAAACCCAGTGGTCGCGAGGACCGTCTGGGCCCAGAGCCCAAGACGGACGCTGCCCTCATCGAGGAACTCTTGGACGAGGCGCCCAAGGGTTTTGGAGGCTTAAGGATATAGAGGGTTTAGAGTTTAGGGTTTAGGAGATTGTCAAAATTATGGTCCCTTTTTGGGTCCCTATTATAATACGGGGCCTAATACGGGGCCTAATTTAGGGGGTCCAAAAAGGGACCATAATTTTGACAATCTCCCATATAGGAAGAGGGCTTAGGGTTGAGGGTTAAGGGACAGGACTTATTTAAAGGCATGTATAGAGGTATGTAGGGCTTGGGGATTTTTCGGTTTGAGGGGTCTCATTTGCGTCTTGGGGTGTGGGGTTTGTGGGTGTAACCTTTGATAGGTTGGGCTAGTGAAAGTGACATGGAAGAATGACATTATTAGCGGATAGGTACATATATGTAAATACATGTCGAGTTCATATGAGCTGGGATCAAAGACCGGGTCAGTGCAGTTTATATGGCGCTGACACAATGTTTCGGATGCGCCAGATCATGGGAAACGATAAGAGTAAAGCGGGGTAACGCAGTTATTTGATGGGTAAACGATAAAAAGCAAAGTGAACACGTGCAAATTTGGATAGAAAGCTGGCCTCTAGGTTTTCGGCACGACTCATAGTTACAGAGTGTAAAGGCTTCGAGGGAGGAGGTTCGAGTTTTGGGCTTCAGGGTATAGGGGGCTTTTCATGTTTAAAGGGTTCAGCCTGTAATTTAGGGTTTCCCTTTAAAGTTTACCCGTAACCCCATAAGCCTACAGCTTAGTAGAGTGTGCCGACTGAAGGCTAGTAACTACTTGTAACTTTTACTTGGTCTAGCGACCCTGACCTCGAAATCCTTAGCTTTAAACCCTAAGCCCTAAACCTCAAAACACCGTTTAGGGTGTAGGGTCTAGGAGTCTAGGGTCTAAGGTTCAAGTTTCTAATCCTAAGCCTTACATCTCAGACTCTAACTGCTAAACGTCATATGTACTTTAGCTAGCCATATAACTTCATACCGCTTGGAAACCTGCTACACTAACCAGCGTAGATGCCTAAACCCTAAACCACCTTGAACCCCTTAACCCTAAAACCCTAGTTCCCTAAACCTTAAACCCTGAATCGTAGTTTCCATTTCCTTTTCCATGTTCACTATAAATAACGTCGATCAACCCCCCTAAACCCCATAACCCTAAACCCTAAACCGTATCGTATGAACCCTAAACCCTATAAACCCTAAACCCTCAAACCCTAAACCCTCTAACCCTCAAAACCCTAAACCTCCTTGAACCCTAACACCCTAAACCCTCTCCTTGAACCCTAAAACCCTAAACCCTATACCCTTAAACCCTAAAACCCTAAACCCTAAAACCCTAAACTCTGTACCCTTAAACCCTAAAACCCTAAACCCTCTAAACCCTAAACCCTCCTAAACCCTAAGGCCCTAAACCCTCTAAACCCCCAAAACCCTAAAACCCTAAACCCTATACCCTTCAACCCTAAACCCTATACCCTTAAACCCTAAAACCCTAAACCCTCTCAACCCTGGAAACCCTAAACCCTCCTAAACCCTAAACCCTCTAAACCCCCAAAACCCTAAAACCCTAAACCCTATACCCTTAAACCCTAAAACCCTAAAACCCTAAAACCCTAAACCCTCTAAACCCTAAACCCTAAAACCCTAAACCCTCCTAAACCCTAAAACCCCCAACCCTCTAAACCCTATCTAAACCCTAAACCCTAAACCCTTTAAATCCCCTATAATAAACCCCAAACCCCCTAAACAAGGGGACCGCGCAAAGTCTAAAAACCTTTTCGCCAGAGGAGCCGGGGAGCTTCGATGCCTCGGACACCACTTTGGTCAACAAGTGCCTCAGTTGACTGATAGGGTTGAGGGTTTAGGGTATATACCCCTTAAGTAAGGATTTAGGGTTTAGGATTTAGGCTTTAGGGTTGAGGGTTTAAGGTTTACGGTATATACCCCTTAAATAAGAATTTAGGGTTTCGGGTTTAGGGTACGGCTAAAGTAGAGAAAGGGTTTAGGGTTCAGGATTGAGGGCGAAGTCTGCCTTAAGTAGAGAAAAGTTTAGGGTTCAAGGTTTAGGGTATAGGGCTTAGGGTTTAGGGTTCAAGGTTTAGGCCACAGTCTCCCGTAAGTAGGTTGAATATATGGGGTATATATGGGGATCTTATTATGATATTGGCCAATTCCATATTTTATCTACTTCAGGGCGGCTATAGGGTTTTAGGGATTGGGGTGCTGGGTCTGGGCTTCGAGTTCAGGATGTCGAGTTAAGGGTTCTGGGCTTAGGATTTACGTTGGAGGGCTTAGGGGCGTAAATCATTCTTCAGAATCATGAAGCATCAAGTGAAAACACCTTTTCATGTAGGCATATGGAGATTGGATGCCGGGACCCAACAATCTAGCGTGTACATGTATATTATATATATATATATATATATAGAGGTCGTATAGCCAACTTCTGAAAGCACAGTAGTGTTGATACCTGGACCCCCGAAAGTATGTAGAATGATGGCCTTTTTGACAATTTTAAAGGGCTTTGGGCCATTATTTTACGTATCTTTTGGGGTTTGGGGAGGGGTCTTTGGGAGTTCCATCTTTGTTTCGGAGAGAGTCTAAAGGAGATTCACAGGATTCACAAGGATCGAGTGTGATAGGGTTTAGGGATTGAGGTTTAGGCGTTATTGATTTGGGATTGAACTTTTAGGTTTCGGGGTCTCAGGGTTCAGGGCTTAGGTGCAGGCTTTGTTCGGAAAGCTCAAAGACAAAGTGGCACTCTAATCAAGGTGTCAGTAAAGCATGGGAAGGTAGATCATGGTAATTCCTTCAGGACTAAGAAATGGGTTTTGGGTTGTAAGCATGAAGTGTTTACAGGAGCTTGATTCATTTTGTCATATTGAACTGCACGGACACATTAGGGTTGGGTGGGTGTAGTTACCGGAGAGCATATACGAAAGGAGTATGGTTTAGGAGGACCTCCCGCCCTGTAATAGTGGTGTAATCGGAACACAAGAGGTCCCTAATGTAATCACTATTATCCTTTATAGTCACGATTACTGGGTGGGGGGTCCACCTAAAGTGTAGTGTTTCTGGATTGAGAGTCTGGGTTGTGGGGCTCAAGTGGGGAATATTGGTTGAAACCCTAAACCCTAAACCCCTAAACCCTGAAACCGTGTGGCTCAAGTGGGGAATATTGAGGTTGTGGAGGTTCAACGGCTCGTGTGCAGGGGACTCCACTCCCACCAGCTAACCTCTACCTGGACCCCAAAAGTATCTAGAATAATGGCCTTTTGGGCTGTCTGTAGGCGTTTTGGGCTATTATTTCACCTATTAAGGGCCCCCCCAAAGGTACCCGCCAGGGTTTAAGGAGCTAATAGGGACTGTATGGGGCTTAATAAGGCCTAATCGGATTCTACATGTGGGGGGCGGTATTATTGTAATCCCTTACCTATTTTTCGGGGTCCAGGTAGCCAAACTCAACCTCGTTTTCAAGGGACCAAAGTCTTTGAAGCGTCCCTTTTCAGGGTTCCCCTGGGGGTTTGGGGAAGGGTACCCTAAGGGTCTAAGGACCCATATGATACGGCTTTAGGGCCCAAATACTATAATATTAATAGTATTTGGGCCCTAAAACCCTATTATTTAGGTCCTTGGACCCTTAGGGGTATGAAGATGTGTGGGGAAGTTGCGTGAGGGTTTAGGGTTCAGGGTTTGACAACAAGCGTCAGGTTGACAAAATGCACCGTATCAAGCGAATGCACGTGCCAAAAACATTTTTGCCTCGTTCGCACAAATACAGGTGTTTCACTACAATGGGGGGGGCTGTGTAACCCTCATCATACTACTGTCTTCATTATGAAAAGGAACCCGTGGTCTTCAGTCATGAAGATCCAGGGGCCCTCTGACTTTTGCAAAAAAAGTTCAGCTTAAAATCCAGTGCGTAAACAGTGCACCATTCAAACGCCAGGACTGAGTCCTTCACGTAGGTATAGGGTGTAGGGTTCGAGGGTTTAGGGTCTAGGGTCTATGGGGTCTAGGGTTTGGGGTCTAGGGGTTAGGGTTTATAGACTCTAGGGGTTGGGGAGTCTGCGAGGCGGGTGTTGCCGCTGTTGACCTACACCGGCTACACCTACGAGTTCCTTTTCTGAGCAAGAAGATTCCCAAAGGGTCCATGCAGGTGTAGAGCATGTACTTAGCTCCCAAAGTGGCTTCCATGTCATTGTTTTCCCTAAGCCCTAAACCCTGAAACCCTACCTGTGGCTCCAATAACCTACAGTTTAGTAGTAAGTACCCCTTAATTAGCAGCTCATAACCCATAAAACTGTAGGTTATTGGGGTTACAGGTGGACCCTAACCCGAAACCCTCAAAAAACCCTAAACCCTAAACCCTATATAACCCCTTTATAATAGTTTCCATGTTCTTTTCCATTTTCCCTCTATTATCCTAAACCACAGGTAAATACCATAGATGGAGCCTATGGTTCGCTGTGGGGTTTTGAGTGTAGGGTCTGGGCAGGTTCTCCGTTGGTAGGAAAAATCTACAATCACCGGCATGCCCCCATCTTCCTTCCAGTAGGGGTTTCCGACAACTTGTTTTAGGGTTTAGGGTTCAGGGTTTGACCACTACATTCCTGTATGCCCTGTTTTCTGGCGTTGAATCCATATTTGAGCAGATGTTGTGAAGAAAAGGAAAACTAAAACCCAAACCAATTTCATACCGGCAGCCCTATTGACCCCAAAGCCTAAACCCTGATCCCTATGCCCTAAAGCCTAAACTCTGGGTTCAGGGCAAACTGAGGGTGTAGGGCTTGGGGTCCCTAAAAACTCTGGTTTCATCACGTGCAAGAGATTGCTGGCCAAGCGGCTCACTCACGCGACCTCACCAGAAAGTTGGTGTATGCAGAAGTTGGTAGGGTCCTTATATAAGGGGGACCCCACTACAGACCAAATCAGACTGTAATTCTGTTTTTGACGACCTCCAACAAGTACCCCTGTTTTGAAAATCCTGAGCCCCAAACCTTACATATGTATATACATATATATATATAATATGTATATCTATCTATGTTACGTGCACCCCCCGCCCCGGCACCCAGTAATAGTGACTTTAAGGGATAATGGTAATAATACTCGGGTCTTCCTATAGTCCTATCATACCACTACTACAGGGCTTGGGGGGGGTTCACCTAACATATAACCCTGAAGAAGCCTTATATCCTCCTTGAAAGGTACTCTTATTTTTTGAAGAACTCTCCAACATGAGCGACTTCAAGCTCTTCAACCTATACTTGCAGAGCATTCTCTAAACCCTAAACCGTAAACCTACCCAAGGGCTCCAATGTAGTTCCTTTTTGGGTTTGTTATGGTTGTTGGGTAAGGGATTATAATATACTACCCAAAACGGAACTACATAGGATGGTCCGGGTAAGCCCCAAGCCTTCCTAAACCGTGAGCCTTATTTCATCGCGTAACCCCTTTTAGGGTCTGGAACTGCCATGATTTTCCTTAGAAGTCCCACGCCGTAAACTACCTCATCCCATGAAAGGGTACCCCAAACCCTTAACCCTTAACCCTGAACCCTAAACCCTAAACCATATATAATCATATATATATATATTTACATTTATATCGATGTATATCCCTATATACTACAGTTTTTCTATTCTCTTTTCCATTATCCAGCTACCCCAAAACCATCAACCTTGAACCTTTGCCAAAGGAAGGCTTAAATTAAGTTACTATATTGGGGAAACCCTATTATTTACTATATATACCCATTATGGCTACTTAATTTAAGTTCCTTAACAGCAACCCAGCAAAGGAAGGTAGAGATGTTGCTCTCGCCGATGGTGAAGTCGGGTGCCGAGCCCCTGGGGTCCATGGGGCAGGACCTGTCGAAGGTTTAGGTTTCAAGGTTTGGGGTTTAGGGTTCAGGCGGTAGGGTTTAGGGTGTACCTGTAACCCCAATAACCTACAGTTTCATGGGTTATACCTACTAATTAACGGGTACTTACTACTAAACTGTAGGTTATTGAAGCCACAGGTAGGTCTCAGGGTTCAGGGTTCAGGGTTCAGGGGAAGGATTTCGGGATATAGAGTTCGAGGTTCAGAGCCTCAGAGCTTGGACGAACGTTTTGAGGGTTTAAGAATTACCTGCAACCCCAATAACCTACAGTTTAGTAGTAAGTACCCCTTGATTAGTAGGTACAACCCATAAGACTGTAGGTTATTGGGGTTACAGGTAAGGATTGGAGTTTAGGGCGCTTTAGGATTGCAATGTCATGGTGGCAGCTACAGCCAGAGTGCTATCGGTACATATTGATGAGAAATCTTTTCATAGCTAATGCCTATGAAGCTTGAAATCGGGGGTGTTCAGCAGTGGGTTAAAGGCTTTCCTCAGAAACCTGGCCATTCCTTTCATCAAGCAGCGTGGAAGCCAGTGTGGCCCTAAACCCCAAACCCTAAACCCTAAACCCTAAGCCCTAAACCCCAAATCCTAAACCCTAAGCCCTAAACCCCCAACCCTAAACCCTAAACCCTCAGGCAGCGCTTCTTCGTAGGATCCCTTTGGGCCTTGCATGTTAATGTAGAGCCATGGTTAGGGTTTAGGGTTTAAGGGTTTAGGGTTTAGGGTTTAGGGATTAACTCAACTAACCCCACTTCCCTTAATAGGGATTATAACAGGGATCCCGATATTAAGGCCCTTAAGAGGAGGGGGTTCAGCAATCAAGGGTCTAGATTAGTTTTTGGGAGTCTGCTGGTTTTGAATATGTTCATTTGGCAGGCATTGCCTCACACGTAGCGGCCCCCCTTTTTGATAAGTTCCCGTATCAGCTGCCATGTTTTGTTGGGAGAGGGCGAAGCCCTAAGACCAGTCCTAGACCCTAAACCCAACACTCTCAACCCTAAGCCCAGTCCATGGACTAAACCCCTACACTCTAAACCTACACAGCTGGAGTTATGTATAGGGCTCGTTTTACAGGGGATTGAAGGAGTTGTATAGAAGTGTCGTGTATGGTTAGGGATGGTTTAGGGTACTATATGTAAGCCTCACTTTAAACCTTTGTAGACTCCTATATACGCCCAGTTCCCATTTCGTGGTCCATTTGATTTTCCATTTCACTCTCCACTGTTTCAAACAGGTTCTCAATCAGCCCCAAGACCCAACAAACCCTGGACCCTACCTGTGGCTCCAATAACCTACAGTTTAGTAGTAAGTACCCCTTAATTAGCAGCTCATAACTCCTAAACCTGTAGGTTATTGGGGGTTACAGGTAGATCCTAACCCTAAACCCTCAAAAAAGCCCTAAACCCTAAACCCTGTATAAGCCCCTTATAGTAGTTTCATGTAGCTTCCATTTTCTTTTCCATTTCCCCTATATTACCCTAAACCCCCAAACCCTGTAGGTTATCTCTGTACACCACCAGGTTCCGACTATAAGGATCCTTTCCCTACACTAGCCTAGGGTTTAGGGTTTAGGGTAGCTGCAAACCTCACCGAACTCTGGCAGGATGTTGCTTTGGCCTGCATGCAGCTCGGCGCAGCCATAGAATGATAGGATTTAGGTTTTAGGGGTTACGGTCTTCAGGGTTTAGAGCTTTGGGACTTTGGTTTATGGTCCAAGGGTTTGTGGGGTTTAGGGATTAAGGATTGGGGTTAGGGATTTAAGGCCGAGTCGTTGGTGTTTAGGGTTTAGGGTTTCGGGTTGGGGGCTTGAAGTTTACTTGGACCCCCAAGAGTAGGTAAATTAATGGCCCAAAACCCCTACAAACAGCCAACAAAGCTATAATTCTACATGCTATTGGGGTTCAGGTAGGGCTCTGGTTTTTGAACCCTAAACCCTAAACCCTAAACCCTAAGCCCTAACAGTTTCGCAGGGTCCTACTTCAATCTCAGCTGGTAGAATCCCAATGACAGCTCCAGGCCTTAGCCGATGTGTTCCCTGCAAGGGTTTAGGGTTTAGGGTTTAGGTTTAGCAAGAGCTGGAATCTAGCAAGGCCGTTTACATCACCATATGTCTTTGGCATCACCCCACCCTCCCAGAATC